>QRDG01000143.1:1973859-2099721 GCA_012064385.1 Puccinellia tenuiflora
TCGGATCGTTCTTTGTTCTTCTTGTATGCAGGGAAGGCGAAACCGAGTTACAGGGGATTCGGCATGCCGGTGCCGAATAAGGAAGCTTACTCGGGCCATGGTCAAGGCGCAGGTCTTATCCCTACAATCACGGGTCAGGACGCAGAGCCACTTGCACGATGGGACGAGGCCACTTGACCAGAGTGATTGACCTCCATGCCGCTGACCGAAGCGGTACCAGGGAGCAGTGTGTTGGAGGAGACAGATGGGACGTGCCACGGCGCGGTGACGGAAGCGGTCAGAGGACCGGGCGTGGCTACAGTCCGGACTACGCCAGCACTGATGTCAGCCCTAACTTGTGCCCTGGGCTTCCCTTTATAAGGAGCACCAGGGGCTCCTCTTACGGGGACGCAGACACGCATACTTGCCTCACGCTCAAGCACTAACTCATTTCTGTCATAGGCGGTAGAGAGCTAGAAAGCAGCGCCGAGACTCGGTAGAAGCTGGGAGCCCGTTGTTCATCACGTAGAGCCCAAGGGGCAGCTTGTAATACTGTGATAATCCAGATATATCGATCATATAGGCAGGAGTAGGGGCGTTATCTCCTCACGAGAGCCCCGAACCTGGGTAAAACCGTGTGTGTGTGTGAGTTGTGTTCTTCGTGTGCGTGTTCGTGTGCGCAAGCCCTCCCCGGGTGCCTCCAGCGTCCATCGGCCCCACACATCAAGCCATCCTATGGCATCTGCCGTGACACCACCACGACAATCGCGCCAGCATGTTTTGCGGCTTCGGCAAAGCTGTTATTGCTATTTATTCTCGCTCGTATGATCCCTCCTGTGTATCTCACGAGCGGGGGCTAGCAGGGTGCCATGCCACGGGAGCATCCCGGCAGCGCCTTAAACCCAAGGGATCCGAGCTCTGAACTTGCGGATCAGCTCTCATGCATGTCAACTCCCAAGGAGCTCTGAACTCATGGGTCAGCTCCCGCGCACGTCAACTCACCAAGGATCACCAAAACCTTGGTGCTTGCTCTCCTCGTGAGACACACATGAAGGAACCTACGAGCACAAGTTATCTAGCTATCTATTGCTTGTGGGTATGCCCATCTCTCAAGTGCAGGAAAGCAGGCTCTCCAAGCCTCAGGCAACTCCAAGGCGAAAACACCTCGCCAGGGAACCAACACCCTCTCCAAGGCAGAATGCCTCGCTAAGCTAAGTACAAAGACTTGTTGAATTTCCTCTCGCTGGTTTTCGCCCCTCGAGTCTCTTTTCTCTCTCCTACGCCTCATGGGCTGCTTGCACGTCGAAGGAGGGCCCCAAGCATCACGCTTCGAGGAGCTCTTACTTCTTGAGGCCTCACGCACCCCCCGGACTTGTGGAGCACTGACTCGCACATACCGAAGCGGCGGTGGGTGTAGCGCTAAGAGAGGGTCCTAAGACGTAGAGCGAAAAGACATGAAGGGGAAAGACAAAGGCTTCCGAGGGACATACGCAAGCACTTTCCAATATAACTTAACAAGTTCTTACAAAGTTCACAACCAAAATGACTAAGATAATGTGCCCTCTGTACGCCCAGCTGCAGGCGAGGAGCTCAAGCCGTTGCGCCTCCTGAGGTGCCTGCCTCGTCCACGGCGGTCTCCGCCTCCTCTTCAGGGGCATCCCCGTCGTCGCCTTCAATCACCACTTGGTCGAATTTCTTGGCGAACGTGACGGCGGCCTGCGTGGCGGTCTCCCGCGCCTTGTTGCTGATGGCGCCCGGCGGTTGCCATTACGTCCTCCAGGTCAAGTGAGGGCTGAAGCCTCACGAGGTTGCTGAAGATGTTGGTGACGGCGACGACAAGGAGGTCGCGACTCTCCTCCACGACGCGCTTGTCAAAGCTCTTCGCGACCCCTTCAAGCTTCTCAAGGAATTGCTCAAAGAAGTACGAGTACGAGGTTTCGTCGTCGGTCGCCGTGGAGAGGGCGGGGACGTCGATCCTCAGATCGTTCCCGACCGCGTGCACGCGGCTCACCAAGCTTTGAAGAATGCTCTGACGCTTGGCGCGTCATGGAACGGTTGACTTGGCGCTGGTCCCGTGCCTGCTCCGCCAGCGCCGCGGCCAGCCCCACCTGCTGCCGGAGCTCATCCAAGTCCCTCTCCAGAGCGAAGGCGTTCCCCTCCGCGCGAGCCTGGGCCTCTCGGGAGACCTCGAGGCAAGAGGTCAACCGCTTCTCTCCTACTCGAGCGCCTTGATGCGTTTTTCGAACTCCTTCCGCTTGGAGTTGAAGCGGTCCTCCTGCTTGGTGGCCTTCTTGTCATATTCTTTGGCGAGGCCCTCGCGGACGAGCTTTACCTTGAGGTCAGCCTCTTCTTGGAGCCTCTCCGCTCCGCCGTGAGGTTGGCTTCGTCGGCGGCCACCCGACCCTCACGCTCCTGCAGCTGCCCCTCGCGGGTGGCCTGGTCCTTCTCGAGCAGCTGGACTTGCTCCTCGCGCCTGGGCAGCTCCTTCTCTCGGAGGGAGAGCTCCTCCTCGCGCCGCACCAGCTCCGCCTCGCAGAGCGCTAGCTGCCCCTCGCGGGCATCTTGCAGCTCGCGGAGCTCCTTCAGGCTAGCCTTGGCGGCCTCGGAGTCGGCAGCAAGCTGCTGCCTCGCTGCCGCCAGCTCGTCATGCTTGGAGGCGGTTTCCACCTCGAGCGCTTCCCTGGCGGCGTCGAGCTCCTCCGTCACCTCCTGCGCCTCCCGCTTGACGCTGTCACGGGTTTCTTTGGCGAAGCGGAGGGCCTCTTGGCGCTCTGCCTGGGCGCCGCGTCCCACCGGCGGCACACCTCCACTCTCTCGTGGAGGAGGGGCCAGGCCCCGCCCGGGCCTGCCCCTTCCCTCCGCCAGGGCGTCTTCTTCCTTGGCGAGCTGCTCCTCCAGCCCGTCGAGTGCCCGCCGCGCCTGGTTGAGGATGACCCGGCGACGAATTGCTTGGTGCCGCGACCCCGGCAGCGCCAAGGCCCCCGCACTGCTGCTGGGTGCAGAGTCCTCGATGCTCGCCGAGGCGCCCGGGGGCTCCTGCCTCGGGCCCACGACCACCTCTGGTGCGACCTGGGGGCTTGTGGGGGCGCCTCCTTCGGCGCTCGCTTCGGTTGACCTCTGGGGGCTGGGCGCTCTCTCGCGCTCAGCTTCAGCGCCAGTGGGCTCCGGCGGTGCCTCCGCCTCCTGCTCCTCAGGGGCGCCTCCGGCCCCCTCTGCGGCGGCCGCGTCCGCCGCGGCCTCGGGCACATCGGCCCCTTGTGGAGGAGCCTCCCCCCCGTTGGGGGCGGCTCCAGGATGATCTCCTCATCCATCCTCTCCTCCTCCGTCTCGGTCTGGACGGGAGGAATGGCCGTCCTTGTCGGCGACGGTGGGACCATCTCTTCTACCACCTCCTCCGCGCGGTGCTCAACCGCGGGAGGAGTCGCAGCCCGAATCGGCGACCGCGTGGCCTCCTCGGCCACCGCCGCCTCCGCGCGGTGCTCGGCCGCGGGAGGAACGACTGCCTGCTGCGGCTCGCCAGCCGCAGGCGTCTCCGTGACGACGCTGGTGGTCTCTCCAGCCTCGTGGAGCCGCCGCCTCTTTGGCTCCACAGGCTGCCTGAAAGGAAGACAAGTGGAGATCCATCAAAGGGGAAATTCTCAAAGCAAAATATTGAAGGAGAAAGAAAAATCAAAGGCTTACTCGCCGGCCATCACCCACACCCTTTTCTTCGCCTTGGGTGGCTGGGTGTTGCTTGCTCCGGCCTCCTCCCGAGCTGCTCCTGTCTCCGCGCGAGGGGTGTCTCCCGCGGTTGCGGCCCTCCTGTCGTGGACGGCCTTGGAGCGGGGTTCGCAGCGCCCTCTCCCGCCGCCGCTCGTCGCCCCCTCCTCTTCGGCGCGCTGGGAGCGGACGACGCGGAAGGCATCCTCCTCGTCACCGGAGGAGAGCACCTGGAGGTCCACCTCAGCGTGAATGCTCCTTGAGGAGCCGATGTCCTCACCGACGGGGTTAGTGCCCCTCGAAGCCTCATCCTCGCCGAGGGGGTCCTCGCTTCTCGAGGCCTCCTCCTCGGCGGACTCCTCAGCCTCCTCGGGCTCCGGAGGCTCGTCCATGTACTCCGGCTCCGCCGCCCACGGGTTAGGGTGAGGCCCGCGGTGCCCAGCGGGCACGATTCCCCACTCGTCGAACGAGGGCATGCGCGCGCGCTGCTCCTCGATGCTCTCCTCGGTGAAGCAGATGAGCGGCTTGGCCGCCTCCTTCTTGGCGGACGGGATCTCCGACGTCGTGAAGAGGACGCCCATGATCTGGCGTAGTACCTCGGGTGCAAAGCCATCCCTGCTCAGGCGCATTGCGTCCCCCCTGCCATTGTACCGCCACACCGGCTCGGTGTGCAGCTGCAGAGGAGCGATCCGGCGCCTCGTGAAATCCTTCGCCACCATCTGGCCGGTGACCCCTGCCTCGCGGATGCGACGGATGCACTCGTACACCGCGTCAAGCCTCGAGCCCCTGAAGTCCGCGCTCGCCCAGCGCGCCCACTTCCTCGGGGGCCCCTCAGGCACCTCCAGGAGAGGGTGTGTGGCCTTGGCGTCGACGAAGAGCCACTTCTCGCGGAACTTATCCACCTTCTTCGTCACCTTGGTGATGGCGTCCTCACCGCACCAGGCAATGGGAATGTAGTTATCGCTCCTGGCGTCGGCGATGCGGAAGGAGACGCATCCGAGCCGCTCGCCCTGGGCGGTGCTCCGAAGGGAGTAGAAGCTGCGGAAGAGCGCCACCGAGGGGCGGATGCCGATGTAGGCCTCGCAGAAGTGGGCGAAGATGGCGAGGATGAGGATGGAGTTGGGATGAAGATGAAGCAGTTGGATCTGATACAACTCCAAGATCGCCAGGATGAAGTCGGAGAACGGCGGCACCAGGCCGGCGTACAGAGTATGGAGGAAGATGGGGTAGAACGTCTCGGTGAGCCTGCTGCCGGCCGGCCTCATCTCGGTGGCCCCATGCTCGTTGGTGCTCGCCACCACCAGGCAGCGCACCGTCGCTATCGTCGCCGCGGTGACACGCGTCCGCGGCAGTGCTCCCTCGAGAGCAGCGGCGCGCGCCATCGCCGCAGACATGCTCGCCTGCGCTGTGGCCTTGCCCTTCAAGTCGGCGGCTGCTCTCTTGGGTGCCATGGTCGCCGGAGAAGAAGATGAGAACTCTGGAGTTGGAGCGCTCTGGAGAGATTGGAGGCGTGGGGAGAAGTTTGCGGAGGAGTAATGGGAGAAGTAATGGGCGCTGCCTGCGCGCCCAGGCTTTATTGACCAGCTCCCGAGTCGTGGAGGGCCCCGCCACGTCGCCCGTTGGAGCCGAGGAGGTCGTGGCCGCGGGTGCAACCGCTGCGCGCCACGTGTCGCGGCCCTGTCAGGCATCTTTGGCCCCTCGACGCTTCGCCTTCGTCCATGGGCCTCGGCGTGCCCGTCGCGGGCCCGGGGGCTACTGTCGGCACAGTGGAAACCAGGGTACCACGGGCCGGCCTGCCAGGGCCCACGAGATTCTGCGGATGATTTTCGCTAAGGACCAGGCTCTCCAAGCCTGGCGAACCTCACGAGGATTCCCCCCTCGCGAAGGGTTTTTTTTCCCCTCGGCAAGGGTTCTCTCCCTTGGCAAGGGATCGCTTCTCGACAAGGCATCTCCGACGTCACCCGCAACTCTGCTAAGGACCAAGCCGAGGGGCTCGGCGAGGCTTTTCACCTCGCCAAGGCTCCTTCCTCCCAAAGCCATCTCTGCCCCCGCGGCAGAGCGCACATGGGCTCTGCGCCATGTGCAGAGTGACGCGCGTGCCTACGCGCGATGACGACGACGCCGCAGTTGCTGTTTCCATGTATAAAGCAGTCAACAAAGCGAAGCCAGGCAAAGCGGACAACGAGTATTGCCCCTTTGGTGATAAGGGAACCGTCTGCAGCTACGCTCCAAGGACGACGTCACCGTGGGTCACCTCCCACCTCGGCAAGCGCCAGCCCACCGTCCAGCTGGTCGGTGCCCCTTTTCAGCTTTGGTGACGCCGCTCCCCTGCCATGGACCGCGTCCACGAGCTTTACCTTTATGGTGGACTTCACCTTTATCATGCACCGCGCCTCCTCCATCGTCGCCGTGTGGTAACCCTTCCCGCCCAAATGTTTGGGCGGAAGAGGTCCGAGACGCCTATAAAAGGAGAAGGGGTGCGCCCAAGCAAAGGGTTCGATTTTTTGGAGCCTAGGAGCCTACCCAAAAACCCTAGATCTGAAGACTAGCAAGTAGCCATTGTTAGCCACCTCGAGCTCGACAAGCTCTCCTTGTACTGTGGACTCTCCAAGCAGTGCAATACACAAAAGCAGGACGTAGGGGTTTTACCTCCACAAGAGGGCCCTGAACCTGGGTAAGACCGAGCGTTCCATCTCTGCAGTGCTGTCCCGCAGCGAGTCCGACGATCACCGTCGCCGGAGCACGTTGAAGGTTGTTTGATTCCGTGTTCAGCCCCTTACTCGATCCTTCTCGAGACACACCCAGTTCCTGGGACAGTTCTCCGACATAGGTTCCATGAAGAATGTGTTATTGCATCTTACCATACTGGTGATTATGCTTATTTAGGAATGGAACAATAGAGGAATTTGTTACTTTCAAGGCATCTTTTGAATTGCAAACCTTCATTCATGAAAATAAAAGTTGCCCTATAGCTAATAAATTTGAAAGAGAGATAGATTTTATTCTTGAATATTGCATAGACAACTTCTCTCAAAATATTTATGTTGTTGAATATAATGAGGCTCCTTAAGAGAGCTCTATTGTTTTGCAGGAAGAAGATGATGAAAACATAAGCTTAGAGGAGGAAGTATGTGAAGAAGAGGATAAAGACCTAAGCTTGGGGATGCCCAGGCAGCCCCAAGAGGAGGACAATGAAGATCAAAATGATGAAGAAAATGATGAGCAACTAGATAATGAAGAGAGGAGACATCCATCTTCACCACCTATGGATGAGGGTAACACTCAAAATTTGGTTGATGATAAACTTTGCTTTTACGATTGTGATGATGAGGAAGAATATAAACCTATGCCTAATGAGAACATTATTGATAATTATTTTAAAAATGATGAAGAATATGGTTTGGACATGCTATATGATAATGCTTTAGATGATGGTCCTATGCTTATTGATAATCCTCCATGTTTAGTTCTTACTACTTTATGTGAGGATAAAAATGATATACTTGCTTCTTGTTATAATACTCTCACTCATGAGAGTCCTACTTTATTTTTGAACTCCCCTATTCACACCATGGAGGAGAAATTTTCTTATGTTGAGAAATACTTATGTGGTTTGCAATTATTTTTAGTTCCAAATATTTGTTGCAACCATGATATTAAACCTTATATTGATCTTAATAATTATTTTGAAAGAGGGAAGCATGCTAATGAATTCCAAAATAAATTTAATGATCCTCTTTATATGCCTATATTATCTAAGTTGAATGATTCTTGTGATTCTATGGTTGAATTTATTTCTTCTACTTGCAACTATTATAAAAGAGGAGGTACTAAGAACCCTCTTTATGCTTTTAATAAATATATGCTGCAAGTTACTACTGTTAATATGCATTGTGAAATTTCTATTTATTGTGATTCATTCATATATAAAATGCCAATGCATAGGAAAAGAGTTAGACTTAAAAGTTAATGGTTTAATGTTTGGTGGTGTGTTCCTTATGCTTTAACTTCCAGTTCTGTTTGGGCACACCTTTATATCTTGAGAACTTGCGAAATAACTTTACCTACTGTTTACTAACAATTAGTTTAAGATTTTCATTTTATATAAAATTTGGGAAAGTAATGAGAAGGATGAGTAATGGAGATGTTGGGGTCGACCTTGAACATGTGTTGTTCATGCCAATAGAACCATTGCAAAGTCTCTATCATTAAAACTTCTCCCAAAGCTAAAACTAAATAAATAGAGTAAAGGTGTTTGTTTACTACTGTAACCACACCTTTGTATCTTATTTTTCATCTTAATGGCAAGCGTAATCTCTTTTCAAAGATAAGGTTGAACAATAGTGATTTGCTGTCCAGAAAAAAGATTCCTAAGCTTCACTGCGAAAAATTTTAAAAATCACAGAAGAGGAATTTTGGCCTGATATTTTATGACAGCATTATTCAGCTATTAATACACATTTCATTAGGTCAAAGTTTTATGATTTGAGTAACGTAAGTGCCTCTGAAATTCACTCTTTATGGGCTGTCCAGTTTTGACAGATTCTGTCTTTATTTTGCATTACTCTCATTACTAGTGTTTTGTGTGGTTCTATTGATCAAAGACCAATTCACAACCATAGTAATAGTAGATAATGTTTAGAATCAACTCATGATATGTCTTTTTTGTACCTATGGAGACTTAATTTATGGAGACACTAACCCCTGTAATCAAGTTTTATGATGAGTTATGTGTGAAGAGAACTTTCAAGTGGAAGAGTTGAGGGTGATAAACAAAGATCAAGAGGGACAAACACTCAAGCTTGGGGATGTTGCCCCTAGGCTCACCCTACATATATCAAGGATTGGAGGAGATGCACCATGAGTTATCCAAGGATGGTGAAAACCATAAGCTTGGGGATGTGGAGAACATCCCCACTGAACCAACATACTCTCGGTTTGCACACGTCTAACTTCTGTTTTTCATTTGAAACACTTTATCGCATAAACTTGGAGCGTCTTTTTGTTTGTTTCTACTTTGATTTTTATTTTGTGAGACCACCACACTATCATTTATTTATGAGAAAGCTACTAGAAATATGGGTTGGAATATCTTGCATGCTTTTATTTTATTGGGAAAAGGGATGTCTAAGTTGATTTTTAATGACACATATAGTTGCATGATTCATGAGCTTCTTTATGAGTAATAATTTGCAAATGCTTTATCATGACCTATCTTGTATTCATGTTTTGACGATGTATGTTATTTCACCTTGTTTGACATGAATTAGTTAGTTCTATGGACACTCATGCATGCATCTAGATGGTCATCTTTCTCCCTTTTGCTAGCCCAAAAATTCCAACAAGTAAAAACTTGTTTCCAACACCTTCAACCAAAGTTTTTCCAGTGAGTCCACCATATCTACCTATTAGCTTTATGTTATTCCAAGTATGTTTATCATGTTATTTGTGTTATCTATACCTCTAAATGAAAATGATTATGTTATTTATTGTAATGGGAAAAGTTGGTTAAAAAGCTCTCGCGAACTTGATGCACACTTTACTTTTATTGCATTTAATAAACATGAACCATTATGATTAATATTATGATGATAGTGGCTTGATAAATGTTTAAGGTTGGGAGTTAGCCCATATGTGCTGTCACATGCAAAGCTTTCAACATGTTCCATCATTTATTTAGTTGATATCATGTACTTTTGTTTATGGATGCCTATCATGGTGAAATAATGTGGAAATAGAGTAAGTTTAAATGAGTTTGTATAAATGGTTAGAGAGAAACCTGGGCCGCTCATCTAAGCCATGCATCATTCATGGTGGAAATTTACTTACATGCTATTTTGAACTTTCTGTGATACACCCTACAATAAAAAGCTATATCAAGTAGTAAATAAAAAGGGTGTTGAGGTTATTCATTATGTTTGTTTGTCTTGTTGTTTGATGTGGGCTTGATCCATATCATGGGACAAGAGGTACCCCAGTTGAGGCTCTTGATAATACCATTATTACTTACAATGATAGATAACTTAAACTTGCTTTGTTTCCCAAGTTGAGTAATCATGGTGTAGGTACTTGTATTCAAGGGGCATGAGACATCTAACCTTTACTTTATCAAGGCCACTACTCATATTTGCTTTCACATTTAACTTTAATCATTCAAGATGCTATGATAGGGGAATGAGAGCTTGACACCAAATCTTACCTTTGAAATCAATAACTCAAGTAGAATAGTTTGGAGGATAGATGAAACTTATGCATGTTTTACCTCTACTCATTTATATATCTTTTCCAAAGTGTCCACCTTTTACATTCAGATTTTCATCTTCACTCTATGACCAATGTAGGATGTTCTTACTTATCATATTGCATACTTGTGGTCCATATTACTATCTTTTATGTTACACTTTGTGAACTATCATTGAACATCCTTGCATTGAATACTTGATATCACTTTATAAACTGTTTGCATATTGCTAATTCTTTGAAATAATGAATCATTTGACTTTATGTAGCAGTAGCAATCATCTTTTATATCCATGTTGTTATTATATTGCAAAGTTCATGTTAGTTTTATCACTTCCATACTCGAGGACGAGCATGAGTTAAGCTTGGGGATGTTGATGCATATAAAATGCATACATGAACTTTCCACTATAATACTTATATTCCATTCATATTTGCATCATATAAGGGGTATATTACTGTTATTTAATGATTTTTGGTAATTAATAATTATTTCCCCTTTTTATGGAATTAATCCTGCACAGGCAGAAAACCCCTATTTCTTTCCTTATTTATTTCAGGGCCTTAACGACGTCATAATGAGCTGCAAATTTACGGGGATCATTATTTTGGAAGGAGGAAGACCTAGGAGCGAAGGAAGCAAGCAAATGAAGGCCGGAGGGGCAAAAGAGGGTGCCCCACGCGGCCCCTGTCCTGGCCGCATGGGCCCACCTCTTTTGGCCCTCGTGGCCCCGTTTGCGTCGATCCTTCTTCCCGAAGCTTCCTCGTGACCTAAAAACGACTATAAAAATAGTCCCCCGACGTTTTCCCAGAGGAGGCGGTGGAGAAACACAAAACCAAAAACAGAGAGACAGAAGGCTGCCGCCGGAGAAGATTGGAGGGGGCAAACGTCGCCGGAATCACCTCTGGAGGTCTTCTCCATCCCCCCTCCGGAGTCTCCATCAACACCACCGCCAAGACCAGCACCATCTCCATCACCATCTTCGTGATCCACTTCATCCCCCTCATAGTTTGAGATTGTTCGAACCCTAGCTATTGTCTAAGTGCTATTCTACATGTTTGTGAATTGCTACTTGTCATTGTTTTGTGGGGAGATCATAGTTTCAGATTGTGTTGTATCACTTGTACCACTGAATCATATCATGTCTTGGCGTTGTGAGTAGTTCTCTCATGTTCCTGGGGGTATAGGATGAATTGGCAATGATTTTTATATGACATGTGTTGGTATTTTGTCTAGTTTTTATCTTTTATGTGATTCTATGATGGTGTTGTGCGAACGTCGACTGCACATCACTTCACCTATATGGGCTCATAGGAGAACACTGTAGTGTAATGGAGTGAGGAAGACTTGGGAGGACACGTAAACCTGAGACCGAATCATGAAGTTGCATTATGAGGGTATTAGTATCGTGGACCTTAAAGATTAATGCTATGGTGGGACTTTATGTCTTAATAACTCTTGTGCAGTCATTTACTTGGCCACATGATCTATCATACGAGGTTTAGTTTATTTATTTAGCTATTCCTAATTATGGCTCCGTCCAAAGAAGATTAAAACTTGACAAAATGTTTACCTTGTTGTTCTAAAAATATTTATGCCATGAAGTCTAGGTAGCCCTTGGGAACTCTCTCCACCTATAAGAAACACACACTTGAGCTTGTCCTCTTGCTGCATAGAGGATTGGGCTTTCTCTCTTTGAGAGCTTTCACTTGTCCTATTGTATTTTCAGCATTTTACTTATTTGCAAACTCTACACCAAAAACCCAAAAACACTTGCATCATTTAATCATTTTAGTTTGTCTAGTGCATAGATAATAAGGGAAGTGACACTCTTATTTGAGAGGATAAATATTTATACCTTTTACTCCTCGTGGGATCGATACTATATATACTTACACATCGAAGACTTCAACGATCCCCTATACTTGTGGGTATCACACGCAGGTCATACAATAATTAAGAGACAACCATAAGGCTCCTGCCGGTTGCCGTACTCGTCGACATGCAAGTCATGAAAATTACAAAATATGATCATTGCATACATTATCACATAATCACATATTGGCCATGCCACATCACAAACCCTGCAAAAACAAGTTAAACGTCCTCTACTTTGTTTATGCATTTTTTAAGTGGCTTCTATGGGTCATGAGATAGAACCGTTCTAATCTACGCAACGTCACAACGGTGATATGAGAGTTGCTTATTTACTCATCCTTTTTAAAGGCCTCCCATTGCAAATCGCCTATCACCATAGCTAGAGAAACAGACACACGCCAGCCACTCATGCAATACAATAGCATGTCAATCGTGGAACCGGTCTCTCGTGCGTGGACGAGTAAAGTGGTCCGGGCCGCTTCAATCCAACCATCCAAGAAGATACGAAGTACACGCGAGAAGGTAGCAACAAAAATATCAACGCCCACAACACTTGTGTTCTAATCGCACCAACATCTATGAATAGATCTAGGCTTTGATACCACTGAAGGGTCGCAGCATAGAAAACAAAAAAAATTCCTACGCAAACATGTCAAAATAAAACCCAAAACTAGATCAGATCTACTAGATGGTGGTAGCAAGAAGGAGATCGAACCTCACCCTCGAAGAAAACTGAGCGTGTTTATCGAGGTAGGGGTTGGCTAGTCGATCCCCGCAACTGGACTTGTCTAGTCGCGAGGAGATGTATTATCCGATGCGTCGCACGAGCAACGCCTCCGAGAGATCCACACGTATGGCTCGATGAAGACTCCACATTCTTGATCCCGCAAGATTTGATGGAGAGGCTCGCGAGATCAGCAGCATGATGACGGTGGTGTGGTGGATATGGTGTAGATCCAGTAGGGCTTTGCCAAGCGGGAGCTAGAGAGGAGGGAGTAGGAGGCGGCGCAGGGGCAAGTGGGCGGCGCTGGTGGTGGAGGCCAAGCTGTGCGCCCCAAGCCTCCCTTAGGGCTGGCGGCTGGGTGGCTTGGCCCCCAAGCCAGCCGCCCTAGGGTTAGGCCGGCCCCCTTTGTGCCCTAGCCCGCCACTACAAGAAATATGCTCGTTAACGACCCTCCATTTTAGTCACTAAAAGGTCATTAAATTTTATTTATGACCAAAAACTGATGGTCACATACCGAGCGTCTTAAATGATCCATAATGACTTTTTTAGTGGATTGGTCATAATCGTTTATGACCAAACCAGAGGGTCATAATTCTATGACCAATTGTTTTGGTCATTAGCTGTCTGGCCAGTCCACGTCAGATCCTACATGGCCGATCCTACGTGGCAAATTTGTGACGAAACTAGAAGGTCATATATCTAAATCAGCCCAATCCAAAGTGGTCATTCTCATGGGCCAGGCCCAACAAATCAACTCATTTACTTATTTATTTCTCGCTCCTCTATACGGGCCAGCCCAACATTTCATCCTTTCTGCAGCCCATTTATATATCAGAACTCGGCCTTCTTGCTGTTGATTTTTTCCATTTTCGATAATTAATATACTGCTATTTTCTGGAACTGAGTCCAACTAAGTTTGGGCTCTGGCCTTTTTAAGGTCCAATAGTGCTTGGGCCAAGACCTCTTTTAGTATCTGATTTACATTCAAATTCAAATTTAATTTAAATTCAACTTCAGCTCAACACAAATTCAACTTTATCTCAGCACACTAAGTAACATCACAGCACATATCATATCATCTCAGGTTCACAGGCTCAACTAATTATTTGAATTTAGTACATATCATGCACAATACAAATCAGGTATTCAATCCTGCACAGTACAAATCAGGCATTCAGTCATAAAATAATACAACTAAATGATAGAACACATTGCTCGGTGTGGGTTTTCCTCGTGATTCTCCTTAGTGAAGCTCTTGTACCCCAAGTTTTGACAAATGAAGGCCAGCATCTGCAGGTTATAAATCAGATAAGTTAGGAACATAATCAAGTGAAACAGTGCATATAATATTCTAACAACAATGAAAATTGCTGCAGAATTTGAGATCTAACAAGAAACAATGCTAGGCAGGATCTGGCAATTCTAATAAATTATTAGCACCAAACAATGCTAGAAAGGTGCTTTAAGATAGTGAACGAGTGGATGTCACTTAAGTAAACTAGTGTATGCCTTGTATGACAATGGCTGGATTAACACATGAATCAAGGCATCGAGTTGCGAATACATAGAAGCAACCAGAGCCAAAACAGAACAGATTTATTTGGATTGCACGATATTTCAGCTTTTCATCATAAAAAAGAAAATAAATAAAACCCAGGCAGTAAGAGCATGATACTAGGATGACTGTAACAATCACGACCATACGACATTTCCAGCATTTCAATACATGTACATTAGAGAGTGACCGTCTGTTCTTACCACGACACAAGCAAGACATGTCCCCCGACGAAGCCGTGCTTCTCCAGGTCACACTCAAGGCTCAACCAGCTCCACGGTGTGGACAAAGCCCCCTCCTTGCTTCGTCCGGACAGCGGGGCCCAGACTCAGAAGCCCTATACATGGCAATTTACGTCAATGCAGCAGCAATACACGGAACTGGTATCAGAGAGGTGCACAAGTTGAGAGAAAGTAAGGTCCAGGAGCCAACCTTCCAAGGGAGCAGCATGGTGCGTCATTGTGGTGCCTTCATGTGGAGTTGCAGGTCGGAGTTGTGAACTGCTGCTTTGCTTCCCATATAGCATGCCTGGGTTCTCCTAAGATAGCAAGCCGGAAAAAAAACATGATTAGGGAGCTGGTACATCAGAAAAGAAATCTATGCAGGAATGGCACATACAACTACAAAAATCAGGATATCATATATTATTAGAATTGCATATTATATGGCTGCAAGATAAGTGTTGCTTCATATAAGATGTTTAGTGATTTAACAATCAGTATACTACGGGAACTTTTGTTTGCCATGTCACCGAATGTTTACTACTTAGTATCAAAATCAGAAATTATTCACTGTTAATGCATTTGACCTATAAGATAACCAAATACTAGAAGTACAAAAACAACTAAGCTGAGCACTACGCTAGGATCTCTGTTAGGAACACAGCAGCTCATCCAATTCCTAGCTCATCAAAAATAAAATCACAGCAAAAGCATGCGGCAATCACATTAACACCATTGATGTATCATAGCTAAAACTAGACCGCTAGAGACAATAATGCATGCACATCCTAGAATAAAATGTAAGTACAGGATGCATAGTCCGGTTTCCCATATTTTCTATTAACAATATAGGTAAATAATGTTAATGATCCCAGTGTTAGAGAAGTATCAGCATGTAGTTATAGTACCTTGTATCCTATAACTGCTAGTTATGTTAGATACTAGTGTACAATGAGAAAACAAAAATAACCATACGTAAGGAAGGAACTAGCAGCATCAACACAATGCATATTCAAACCAACATCAAATATTGTGATATGCACTACAACACTAGTATTAGACATTCAAACTGAACAAGATTAGTTATCAACCAGAATTCTCCAACAGTGTGTGTCAAAATTTAACAGTGCAACAAGTTACAGGGATTTTATTATAAAAAGTAGCGGCATAACGATGTTGGCCCAATTACTATTGCCAGTTCCACATCTTTGTTCTCATGTTTCATACTGAAACTAGATCAGGCATATATATCACATCACTTTTACACCACAGTGAACAAATCATACATAAACATCAAATAAGTAAGCTATAGGTCCAGCACAAGGAGATAGACATGCTAAACCATCCAGTAGCAGTAATCAAAGCTATTCTCTCAAGCACATGATCCATATGCATAGAGGACATACAAATCCATCAATGAACACTGAACCAAACTGTGGCAATACCATCACCAGCACATCACCACCACAAAAAAATCGCATGGCCAATGACCAGTACCACAGATCGACCAGTCATCGGCACGATGGCCGGTCACAGGAGTGTGCTCACCTCGTTGAGTTGTAGTCGAGGAGGCAGGCATCGGAGCCGAAGCATACACTCCACCGCAGGCGGAAGGAGCAGCACGGCTGTCGGAGAACTGTCACCGCGCACTGGGTGTGTCTCCAAGGTATCGTGTAAGGGGCTGAACACGGGATCAAACAACCCTCAACGTGCTCCGGCGACGGTGCTCGTCGGACTCGCTGCGGGACAGCACTGCAGAAAAGGAACACTCGGTCTTACCCAGGTTCAGGGCCCTCTTGGAGAGGTAAAACCCCTACGTCCTGCTTGGTTGTATTGCTTGTAGAGGTTTTTAGTACAGGGAAGCTTGTCGAGCTCGAGGTGGCTACAATGGTTGAAACCCTAGATCTCCTGGTGAAGAAGAACTGGAATCCAATGGCCGGGAGAAGAACCAAGTGTCCAACCCTTTGCCCGAAGGGGCTCCCCCTCCTTTTATAGGCGTCCTGGGCCTCTTCCCCCAAAAATCTAGGCGGGAAGGGCTGCCACATAGCGACGAAGGAGGAGGCAGGGTGCACGATAAAGGTGAATTCCATGGATGCGGTCCATGGCAGGAGCGGCGTCACCAAAGCTGGAAAAGCCACCGTCCAACCAGGATGGTGGGCCGGCGCTGCAGGAGCTCTGGGGTGACCCCCACGGTGACGTCGCCCTCGTCAGCAGCAGCAGACGGTCTCTTTATCACCAAAGTGGCAAGTCTTGGAGCTCCTTTGCTTGGTGCAGTCTTGTTGACTGCTTTATACATGGGAATGGCAACTGTGACGCTGGCGTCACCGCGCGCTGGCGCGCCCGTGACTCTGCGGAGTGTGCAGAGCCCATGTGCGCTCTGCCGCGGAGGCAGAGCTGGCCTCGTGAGGAAGGAACCTCGCCAGGCTTGGAGAGCCTCGCCAGGCTTGGAGGGCCTCGCCAGGCTTGGAGGGCCTCGCCAGGCTTGGAGGGCCTCGCCAGGCTTGGAGAGCCTCGCCAGGCTTGGAGGGCCTCGCCAGGCTTGGAGGGCCTCGCCAGGCTTGAAGGGCCTCGCCAGGCTTGGAGGGCCTCGCCAGGCTTGAAGGGCCAGGTCCTTAGCAGAATCTGGGGCAGACTCCATGGTTTCCTCTCGAGGAGAGGTCCCTCGCGAGGCTCGCCAGGCTTGAAGGGCCTCTCCAGGCTTGAAGAGCCTGGCTTGGAGAGCCTCTCCAGGCTTGGAGAGCCTGGACCTTGGTGAGATCTTCTGAAGAGTGTCGTGGGCCCTGGCAGGCCGGCTCGTGGTACCCTGGTTTCCACTACGCCGACAGTAGCCCCCGGGCCCTCGATGGGCACGCTGGAGTCCATTGGGCGTAGGCGAAGCGTCGCGGGCCCAAAAACAGCCTGTCTGGCCCGAGACACGCGGGGCGCAACGGCTGCGCCGGTACTTGTTGACGAGGTTGGTCGATGTAGAGACGAAGGCTCCACAAGCTTGGGGAGCACCCTGGCGTCGTTGTGGCACCTGTGACGCCCACGGCTAACGGGCCATGGTGCGCAACTACCCCTCCTCCTGCGGATGAACACCGCGAGGATAGGGAGGTTGAAGAGGCGGCGACCGAGGCCACGAAGACGCCGGAGAGGCCTGCCGAGGCCGCGGCGAGAGCGGCCACGGCAGGAGGGGATGATGAGCCCGAGGCCGCGGCGGGAGCGGCCTCAGCAGGAGGGGCCGACGAGCCTGAGGCCGCCCAAGGTGCCTCGAGACAAGCATCCAGGCTTCTGCGCCCCGCGACGGTGCGGGGACCTTGGAGGACGAAGAAGCTACCGCTTGAGCCTTCCTGTAGCTAGGTGTGCATGAGGCACAAATTAACTTAGTTTTGCTTGTAATGCCTTGTTGTAAGGACTTGAAAGCACTTGCGTGTGCCCCTCGGGAGACTTTTTATTTCCTGTCTCATGTCTTTTTCACTCTACGTCGTAGGACCCTTCTCTTAGCGCTACACCACCGCCGCTTCGGTATGTGAGAGTCAGGTCTCCACAAGGCCGGGGGTGCATGAGGCTTCGAGAGGTAAGGGCTCCCGAGGCGCGATGCTCGGGGCTCCCCTTTGACGCGCAAGCAGCTCATGAGACATAAGAGAGAAAAAGAGGCTCGAGGGACGAAAACCAGCGAATGCCCCTCGGGAGGCTTTTGTCTTCCCTTTCATGTCTTTTTCGCTCTACGTTTTAGGGCCCTCTCTTAGCGCTACACCACCGCCGCTTCGGTATGTGAGAGTCAGGGCTCCACAAGGCCGGGGGGTGTGTGAGGCCTCAAGAAGTAAGATCCCACGAGGCGCGATGCCTGGGGTTCCCCTTTAACGCGCAAGCAGCCCATGAGGCATAGGAAGAGAAAAGAGACTCGAGGGGCAAGAACCAGCGAGGGAAAAGCGACTAAGTGTTTGGACTTAGCTTTGGCGGGGCGTTTCTGCCTTGGAGAGGGTGTTGATTCCCTGGGGAGGCGCTTTTGCCTTGGAGAGGGTGTTGGTTCCCTGGAGAGGCATTTTTGCCTTGGAGAGGGTGCCTGAGGCTTTCTTTTGAACCTGTTTTCCTGCGTTTGGACAGATAGGCATACCCACAAGCAATACATAGCTAGATAACTTAAGCGTGCTCGTAGGTTCCTTCATGTGTGTCTTGCGAGGGGAACAAGCACCAAGGTCCTTGGTGAGTTGACGCGCACGGGAGCTGGTCCATGAGTTCAGAGCTCCTTAGGAGTTGACATACATGAGAGCTGACCCGCGAGTTCAGAGCTCGGATCCCTTGGGTTTGAGGTGCTACTGGGATGCTCCCGAGGCACAGGCACCATGCTAGCCCCCGCTCGCGAGATGCACAGGAGGGATCATATGAGCAAGGATAAGATGCAAATAATATAACTGCTTATCGAAGCAAGATCATATGCTGGCGCGAAGCGCAAAAAGGTTCAAAGTGACCTGCGGCAGACGCATGTAGAGAGAGCTCAGAGGGGCCCCTAGGCGGGGGTGGCTTGGAGAGCCTGTGTCCCTCCATGTCTGGGCATGGGGGTCCACCTCGCCAAGGCATGGTGCTTGAAGAAGTCACCTTGCCGAGGCGTGGTGGCTTGGGAGTCTTCTCGAACGGCCCCTGGCAACGTATAGTAGAGAGGGGAGCCCGAATTTTTTCCTCGTGGAGGATGTGACCTTGGCCACGACGTTTTTACCGTGGCTGCACGGGGTGGCTGTCACGGAGAGGAAGCCTTGATGTTTTTACCGTGGCTGCACGGGGTGGCTGTCACGGAGAGGAAGCCTTGACGTTTTTACCGTGGCTGCACGGGGTGGCTGTCACGGAGAGGAAGCCTTGACGTTTTTACCGTGGCTGCACGGGGTGGCTGTCATGGAGAGGAAGCCTTGACGTTTTTACCGTGGCTGCACGGGGTGGCTGTCACGGAGAGGAAGCCTTGACGTTTTTACCGTGGCTGCACGGGGTGGCTGTCACGGAGAGGAAGCCTTGACGTTTTTACCGTGGCTGCACGGGGTGTCTGTCACGGAGAGGAAGCCTTGACGTTTTTATCGTGGCTGCACGGGGTGGCTCCAGCGAGGACCAGGGCCTCGCGAGGGGATCAACCTCGTGAAGGCCAGCGCCTCGGGAGAAGGCCGGAGCCTGGACGTTTTTACCGTGGCTGCACGGGTTGTCTCCGGCGAGGACCGGGGCCTCGCGAGGGGATCAGCCTCGTGAAGGCCGGCGCCTCGGGAGAAGGCCGGAGCCTGGACGTTTTTACCGTGGCTGCACGGGTTGTCTCCGGCGAGGACCGGGGCCTCGCGAGGGGATCAGCCTCATGAAGGCCGGCGCCTCGGGAGAAGGCCGGAGCCCGGACATAGGTGGCGCGAGCCCCCGAGCCTCGACGAGAAGGCCGGGGCCTCGGCGAGGGGTGGCGCAAGCCCCCGAGAGGCTGCACGATTTAGCAGTCATGCGGCGACGAGGCGTGCGAAGCAGCACGGTTGTCGCGAGGAGGAGCCGCCGTTGGAGCTGGTTGCGGTGGAGCTGGAGCGGGCGCGGGATGAAGAGGAGGTGCGGGAGGAGCGCTGTGCGCTACGTCTCCCACACGCCCTGAGAGAACCAGGGAGCAGGACGGTGCAGGAGCGGCGACGTGAGCGGCGACGCCAGCGGCACCGACGAGCTCGGAGAGGCGATGGAGCCAGGCTTCTTGAGCCTCCGGCGTTGGACGGTACCACAGGAGCTCCTGTGCCATGAGAAGCGCAGTTGCTGGGCTGGGCGCAGGGCGGCCCAGCGAGGAGGCAGCACCGTCCCGTGACGGGTGCAGGGAGGAGGCCTCCTCTTCGCTGAGGTCGTCCTCAGCGTGGTCGATGTCGTCGTCCGGGTGCTCGATGCGGGGCTCGGGGTCGGCGCGGCGGGCTGGAGCGGCGCTCCCACGTGGGCGGCCGCGCGGGTTGCCAGCGGGAGGAGCGGTGGCGGCGCTGGCTGCCCGGCGAGCGAGTCGTTCGGCGCGAGAAGGGCCGGCCATGGCTGCGTCGAGGTTGAAGATGCGTCTCAGCCCCCTACCTGGCGCGCCAAATGTCGGAGAACTGTCCCAGGAACTGGGTGTGTCTCCAAGGTATCGTGTAAGGGGCTGAACACGGGATCAAACAACCCTCAACGTGCTCCGGCGACGGTGCTCGTCGGACTCGCTGCGGGATAGCACTACAGAAAAGGAACACTCGGTCTTACCCAGGTTCAGGGCCCTCTTGGAGAGGTAAAACCCCTACGTCCTGCTTGGTTGTATTGCTTGTAGAGGTTTTTAGTACAGGGAAGCTTGTAGAGCTCGAGGTGGCTACAATGGTTGAAACCCTAGATCTCCTGGTGAAGAAGAACTGGAATCCAATGGCCGGGAGAAGAACCAAGTGTCCAACACTTTGCCCGAAGGGGCTCCCCCTCCTTTTATAGGCGTCCTGGGCCTCTTCCCCCAAAAATCTAGGCGGGAAGGGCTGCCACATAGCGACGAAGGAGGAGGCAGGGTGCACGATAAAGGTGAATTCCATGGACGCGGTCCATGGCAGGAGCAGCGTCACCAAAGCTGGAAAAGCCACCGTCCAACCAGGATGGTGGGCCGGCGCTGCAGGAGCTCTGGGGTGACCCCCACGGTGACGTCGCCCTCGTCAGCAGCAGCAGACGGTCTCTTTATCACCAAAGTGGCAAGTCTTGGAGCTCCTTTGCTTGGTGCAGTCTTGTTGACTGCTTTATACATGGGAATGGCAACTGTGACGCTGGCGTCACCGCGCGCTGGCGCGCCCGTGACTCTGCGGAGTGTGCAGAGCCCATGTGCGCTCTGCCGCGGAGGCAGAGCTGGCCTCGTGAGGAAGGAACCTCGCCAGGCTTGGAGAGCCTCGCCAGGCTTGGAGGGCCTCGCCAGGCTTGGAGGGCCTCGCCAGGCTTGGAGGGCCTCGCCAGGCTTGGAGGGCCTCGCCAGGCTTGGAGGGCCTCGCCAGGCTTGGAGGGCCTCGCCAGGCTTGAAGGGCCTCGCCAGGCTTGGAGGGCCTCGCCAGGCTTGAAGGGCCAGGTCCTTAGCAGAATCTGGGGCAGACTCCGTGGTTTCCTCTCGAGGAGAGGTCCCTCGCGAGGGGGAATCCCTCGCGAGGCTCGCCAGGCTTGAAGGGCCTCTCCAGGCTTGAAGAGCCTGGCTTGGAGAGCCTGGACCTTGGTGAGATCTTCTGAAGAGTGTCGTGGGCCCTGGCAGGCCGGCTCGTGGTACCCTGGTTTCCACTACGCCGACAACGGCCGGCCTTGAGGATCCCCGTCCCTGCAGCGCGAGGTGGAAGAAGGCCGTCCAAGGATCCCGTCGACTCCGTCGCCGTCCTGGTTGCCGGAGGGCCATCGCCGGCGTGGGGGCAAAGCCACCGCAAACCCTATGTCACGCGCCGCTGCGGTCCGGCCAGCTCGACGGAGAGGCGCGCGCCGGCGAGCTAGCCGTCCGCGACGCCGTAGCTGCTGGGCGCATGTGCATCTGTCGCCGGTGAGGTTGGGCGGCACGCTCGGTCTGCTACGGGAGGACGATGGGGATAAGAGAGGTGGAGGAAGGGAGGATGGCCGGGGTGGGGGGAGAAGGAACGGGGGGGCGGCGGGGGCGGCGGCGGCGAGGTGAGAGAGGCGGGGACGATCTGGATCGGGGAAGGGAGAAAGGGTGGGGCGTGAGCTGGGATCTGGGAGAGGGAGAGAGGCGGCAGTAGGTGAAATGGGATCGGGGGAGAGATGGGATCTTCTATAGAAGATAGGGCTGCCCGTGTGGGTTCGACGGTTTGGGTGGAACTGGATCGTTCGATGGTTGGGTTCGACGGTCAGGTTCGACGGTCAGGATGAGCGATCCGTGGGTGGTTGTGTTCTCGTATCTCATTGGTGGGGTTTAGATTTGGTTTTGACCAGATTTTAAAACCCCGTAAAAAAATCAAAACATATATAAAACCTGCGCATTGTGTCATTATATGTGACATAGTTCACAAAAAACTGAAATAACACAAATAATGGCAAAGGGAGATTCCAATATGTTTGAAAAGAAAATCAAATTTTCATTTCCTAAGTGTTAAAAACGGGGGGCTTGTGAAGTGACTACCAGAATATGGTATAAAATGGTACCACTCCATTTTTTACTCAAACTAGAGGATATTTTACTGATTATTACCTGTTTTATGCATTTTCGAAGTTTCTGGCTATTTTCGACTAATTAAACGGATTTATGCTAATTCGGTAGGAAGCGGGGCAAATTTGAATTACATGTGCTTCGTAGATTGCTCGAGATTTTTTTTTTAAATTATTTTTAGGTACGCAATTATCTATTCAATCAGGGATACACCAAGAGTTCCGCAAAATTCAACACCTAGCTAAGAACGGTCATGTCGTCAATTTTGAGCACATTTTGAAATCGGTATAAAGAATTCAAAAAATCAAAAAAAGGAAATCCTTCGCTTTGTGTCATTACATGTGACCAAGTTTTGATAAAAAATATAAAACTTGGAATACAGAAAATATCGTGAAAAAGTGTTCTCGAAAATGAGCTACCATGTACGAAGATTCATGAGTTTCAGGCCAAATGACGAATGTTATGGCTAGATTCGTGGCATAGTTTACTTAAATGATCCCATATTGTGTATAGGGGTGCATCTTGTAATGGAGAACAATGTTGCCGAATAAATTTTTCATTTTCATTACACAAAAAAATCATTTTTCATTTTCCGAGTGCAAAAAATGGGTTGTTTTGTGAAGCACCTACCAAAACTATGTTGCAAATTTGAACCAAACCAATCTCTAACAATATTAGACCATATTTTATGTACAAATAACCAAATGGTTGTGTGTCAAGAAGTTTTCATCTACCTCTCCTAAAAAAGACAAATTTGTGCCGATTCAGCTGGAACCGGGTAAAATTTGAACTACAGGTGCTTCGTATTATTCTCATGATTTTTTGAAAAAACCATTTTTAGATACATAACTATCTATATTATCAGAGACATACCAATATTTTCACAAAAATCAACACCTGAGTAAGAACGGTCGTGTCGTCAGTTTGTAGCGCATTTTGAAATCAACATAAAGAATTAAAAAAATCAAAAAAAGTAAATCCTTCGCATTGTGTCATTATATGTGACCTAGTTTTGATAAAAAAATATAAAACTTGGAATACGGAAAATATCGTGAAAAAGTGTTCTCAGAAATGAGCTACCATGTACGAAGATTCATGACTTTCAGGCCAAATGACGAATGTTATGGCCAGATTCATGGCATAGTTTGTTTAAATGATCCCATATTGTGCACAGGGGTGCATCTTGTAATGGAGAACAATGTTGCCGAATAAAATTTTCATTTTCATTACACAAAAAAATCATTTTTCATTTTCCGAGTGCAAAAAATGGGTTGTTTTGTGAAGCACCTACCAAAACTATGTCGGAAATTTGGACCGAACCAATTTATAAAATTATTAGACCATATTTTATGGACAAATAACCAAATGGTTGTGTGTCAAGAGGTTTTCATCTACGTATCGAAAAAAGACAAACTTTTACTTATTCAGTTGGAACCGGGTAAAATTTGAATTACAAGTGCTTCGTATTATTCTCATGATTTTTTGAAAAAATCATTTTTATATATATAACAATCTATTTTATCAGAGATATGGCAATATTTTCGCAAAAATCAACCCCTAACTACGCACGGTCATGTTGTCAATTTGAGCGCATTTTGAAATTGATATAAAGAATTCAAAAAAATAAAAAAAGTGAAAATCCTTCTTAATGTGCCATTATATGTGACCTATTATATCATTGCATCATGCATGTTTCATATTATATCATAAGCATTACATCATTCAAATTTTTACATTGTAGTTAAGGATGGCAATTTTACCCATGGGTACGGGTACCCGCGGGTACCGTACCCGTATGGGGAGGGTATGGGCATATTTTCATACCCATGGGTAGTACCCATACCCTACCCGCCAAGTCGCGGGTAGGGCATGGGTACAACCCTATACCCGTGGGTATACCCATACTCTACCCGTTTATACTAACATATGGATCCTACTCGGTTGACTTACTATATATGACCATGAGATTGTGATTTCCAAAGTTAATAATTGTCATGTATTCATCTACCTATTACTAAGTTGAGATAACTGAGTTTTTTTGACAAATGTGCTATCAAGAAATGTAAAAGTGTGAACAAATTGTGTACTACTTGATCTACCCAACGGGTACCCAATGGGTACGGATACCTGCCGGGTATGGGTATGGGTATACTTTCATCCCCGCGGGTAAGGGTATGGGTAGAATTTTGTACCCATAGACTATATGGGTATGGGTATGGTATTGCTCTACCCTGTCCATACCCTACCCATTGCCATCCTTAATTGTAGTTGTCTTGCATTTAATTGTTTAAAAAGACAAAACCCAAAAGCCTAATTAAAAATCCCCTAAAGTCCCTATTAAATAAATAAATGCCCATGGTAAATATTGTATTTTAGGTTTGTGAAAAGTGTTTCCAAATGGTTTATAATGATTAGGAACAATTTTGCGATTTTTCAAAATTGATTTCTGTCAATTTGGAGGTCAAATTCAATTTCCAGAAATGAAAATAGAAAAAGAGAAAAAAATCCCGAGCCCAACCCAGATAGCTACCAGCGCGCGGACTCTGCAGGCCGACTTTCAGCCCATTTTAGTTTGCACACTGGCCCGTAGGTGGAGGAATGGACTCCTGGTTTCACTGAAGCCCAAGCAAGCAACGCAGTGGGTGTTTTTTTTTTTTTGACATGAACGCATTCAGTGTTGAAATAAACAGAGTGCGTTAGTATGCCATAACTGAATTGGTGGCCTGGTGGTTAGGTTGGCCCGTGGTTGTACGAAGGTCCTGGGTTCCAATCCTAGGTTAGCCGTTTTCCATGGGTTTATTCCCCACAAACGGAGAAAGCGAATTTTTTTTCATGGGTTTATTCCCCACAAACGGTAAAAAAAGCGAAATGTTTTCCTCTGAACCTGGACCCACATGTCATGTTGGGTGGTTGTGGGGCCCACATGTCAGGTGGGTGGTTGCGGGATCAACGTGTCTAGTGGGTAGGCCGGGTCCCACAAACGGAAAAAAGCGATTTTTTTTCATGGGTTTATTCCCCACAAACGGAAAAAAGCGAAAAAAAATTCATGGGTTTATTCCCCACAAACGGTAAAAAAAGCGAAATGTTTTCCGCTGAACCTGGACCCACATGTCATGTTGGGTGGTTGTGGGGCCCACATGTCAGGTGGGTGGTTGCGGGATCAACGTGTCTAGTGGGTAGGCCGGGCCCCACAAACGAAAAAAGCGAATTTTTTTTCATGGGTTTATTCCCCACAAACGGTAAAAAAAGCGAAATGTTTTCCGCTGAACCTGGACCCACATGTCATGTTGGGTGGTTGTGGGGCCCACATGTCAGGTGGGTGGTTGCGGGATCAGCGTGTCTAGTGGGTAGGCCGGGTCCCACATGTCATGTGGGGTGGGACCCGCATGTCAGATGGAGGTGTGGGGCGGGTCCCACATGTCAGGCGGGATATCATGGCATGTTGTTATCTGGTCCCACATGTCATACCCGCGGGTCCCACCGACCAGGTTAGTCAAAAGTCAATGTGTGTGCTTCTCCTTACCGTGGGTCCCGCCATTCAGAATAGTCAACAACTCATTATGTGCTCATCGTGTCAATGGGTCCCACATGTCAGTGAGTTGAAAACCATGGTTGAGTAGTGACACACAAGCAAAAATGACACCTAAGCACTTATGCGTAGGCAATATTGTTGAGTTGGCGGTCAACTAATACAAGTGACCATTTAATTGGTCGTAATCGGGTAGAAGAAAAGTAGTAGGCTACTGCCGTTCGAACTATGACCAATTCATGTAATGAGGCTGTGACCTTTCTGAAAATTTTGGTCGTTATATTTTTTAGTTTGGACCCTCCAAAACAGCTTACGACCAAGTGGTTGAAATTGGTCATAAATCTATGACCAATTTTTCCATGGTCATTATCAAAAAGTCATAAACGAGCATATTTCTTGTAGTGCATGGGCCTTTGGGGTCCTGGTGCGGCTGGCCCATGTGGCCGCTGCACCACCCCTTTAGTCCATGTGGGCCCCATACATTGTGGGCCCCACTTCTAGACTCTTCTAGAACCTTCTAGAATCTTCATGTACCCTGCCAGAAAATTCCCGGACCTTTCCGATACCTCCGGAAACCACTTTCTTTATATGAATTTTATTCTCCGGACTCTTCCGGAGCTCCTCGTGATGTCCGGGATCCCATCCGTGACTCTGAATCAATATTCTTTCACACCATCATTTATCTCGAGCCCTAACTACATCGAACGTTAAGTGTGTGACCCTGCGGGTTCGAGAATATGTCATATTAATAGCGGGACCGGGATGCCCATATTAATTTCTACATATTCAATGAAGTACTTTAACGATTGAACCACTATGTCCGGGATTCAATTAATCCATATACGATTCCTTTTGTCTCACGATATCTTACTTGTCCGAGACTTAATCACTCATATCTCCATATCCGATTAATCTCGTTCCCGACTCGTTCCCATAGGATAGGATCCGTTATGACTAGCTACTTAGTCATATGCTTGCAAGCATTTGGATGCTATGCTACGAAGAGGGCCCAGAGAAATCTATCCAACGGTTGGACGAACAAATTCCAGTCTTGATTCATGCAGCCCAACAACCTACCATCGGAGACACCTAAAAACACCTTTATAATCACCCAGTTATGAAGTGACGTTTGATGTCCACAAAGTATTCTTCCGATAAACGGGAGTAACATAATCTCATGGTCTAAGGAAACTATATTTGACATCTACTAAATTTGGGTATGTCCATTATATCATCCCCATGATACAACTACGTTTATCAAGTGATTCATTAATCCTTGGTTAGGATACTTCTAACCAACACTTGATCAAACGAACTAGTTATTAGAGGCCTACTAGGAACATTTTGCCGTTTATATTCCACACATGTATTTGTTTCCGATTAATATAATTCTAGCATGGATAATAAACATTTATCATGAACAGGAAATATGATAAATAATAAACTTTATTATTGCCTCTTGGTCATATTTCCAACAAAAAAGGTATATACATATAACATATAGAACTCATTAACTAATATCCCATGAATACAAAGGTGCACATGCTGCGATGCTAGTCCTCAGCCCTTAGCCCGAGTGGGCGGCATGGAGGAGATCATTAGAGGAGGTTTCCGAAGGGTGGGGAGGGGTGAAAACTCTGTCGCGAGATCTACATCTGAATGCTTTCTTTGTTCTTTTTATTCCTTCTTTGTGATTTTCATGTGTTTCTTTTCTTCTAAATAATGTGAATGTACATAATAGTGCTTCTGGTTTAGTTTTTCTTTCCTGATTTGTTCGACTCATATCATACACGCTTACCAACAATTTAGATTTGAGGTGCATTTAAAAGGAACCTGCTCATTCGGAACACTTGGAGAGAATAGCGGTCACTGTTCAAATGATAATTTATTTCGAGGAGGACATAGGCATGCTTCCCATGTAGTGGGATGCATAATTTTTCTCTTGTGATTTTTATATCTGTTTGTATGATTCTAAATAATGTGTAACCCTCTATCTCCACAAATTTTGCATTATGTGATGTTAGCCCCCGTATAATTCAATGTCATCAACAATTTAGATTTTGAGGTGTATTTAAAAGGAATGTGCTCATTTGAACAATAAAATTATGATTGGGAAGACATGTTGACTCATCACTATGGATGTAACTTTTTGTCTAGATTTTTTCATATATTAAACGTCTAAATCCGAGTTCGTATGAAAAATTTATACCGTTTTACTCTTCCGTAAAGTTGTTATGCAAAATACGTTGAAATTCATGTTTGTTAATTTCCCTAACAACTAGAGTATGTAAAATAACTATATCTCAAAGGATTTTAAAATTTGAATTTTGATCATTTTCTTTTATTTGTGTCAAAACTAAAAAGGCGATTACAGGGGGTGCGTGGGGGGAAAAACCTAGTAGGCTAACCAGTGGCGCACCACAATCTAATGCGCCACGGGTAGTGCATGTACCCGTGGCGCATTAGGGTGTGGTGTGCCACTGGTAAGTCTGCATCCATTCTATAACATGGCCGCCACTTAGCCGTGGGGTGCGCCACGTGTATTTGGCTACCCGTGACGCATCAGTCTTGGTGTGCCGCGGGTAATTTATCAGTGACGCACGCGACTCTTTTTCTACTAGTGTTTCAACCCTCTGTATTGGTAGTGAAGGATTATAAGCCTGCGTTGCTGCTTGGGATGTGTCCCAAGGCGATGTTCCATCTGCATTTATTCGATCTTGTCGTACGCGACGGGTCGTTATTGCAGTCTTTAAAGCCTTGGTTGGCAAGAGCGTTTGGAGGTGACCCAATCCTTTGTTGCTTCTTCTGTGTATTTCTCAAGCTACGACAGCGCGGTTGATGCGAGAAAAAAAAAGTTTTATTGTATTTTTATTTTGTGCTGACCATGTTGCATCGAGTTATAACTTTTTATGTACCAGTTGTTTATGTTGATCATCAATATAAAATATAAAATGCCTTCGACGTCTTTCCTATAAAAAAATAAAAAATGAAATATTCCTCTCTCTAATTAGCTTGCTCTTCGCCGCCGTTACCTCTACTAGTACTTGGTATGTCCGTATGGCAACACAACTTTTTCGTCTCCACCGCGGTGTATGGCGGAGATCCAACCCACCAACGGCAGGCAGTATTCCATAGAATTTTTTATGCTTTGAGGAGTCTAGGTGCGATTTGTGCACACACACAGTTTTCTCATTCTGCTTCCGTGACAATATTAATCCCTGCCAGATTCGCGCCCAAATCGATAGGCAAGAGCGTGCAGTCGTGCGTGCGTGCGCATGCTTTGTTAATTTGTGGTGCCGAAGAATTTGTTTCTTGGCATTAGGTTGCTAAATACGATTGATCAGTTTGTGTAGCTAGACCATTCTAATTGGTCTTCTTATATGGCACGGGACAATTTAATCAATGATAATCAGATATGCATTACAATTGTTCGATGCAATGCCTAATTGATAAAATATGGTCTGATTTTTTATATTGTTGCAGGATGAGAACAAGTTAGAATACATGGTCCAACCATTTTCCGTGTAATTTATCCCTGTTTCTAAAAAAGTAGAGTGCATTGTGCACCTCAGCTTTAATTTTTCTATGTTGATTATGGAAGGAAGTATGTGTTGAGTTTCCTTTTTTTTGCATGAATTTCTCACTTCATTGATAGCAATGTTGTTTTACCTCTTAATTCTTTCTTTTTGAAATAGGGAAATACCCCGGCCTCTGGATCGAAGAGATGCATACGGCTTTTATTTATTTATTTTATTCAACATAGAGTGGCAAAAGCCTTACAACAAATGATCATACAAACCGAATCCTCCGAACAGTAATAAATCACCACAACTAGCACAAAACGATAGACAAAAAACGGAGAATTATTCCCCGGTCACAACCAACGCAGGCTCACAAGACAACTCTAGAAATAGCTGTTGGAAATATGCCCAAGAGGCAATAATAAAATAGTTATTATCATCACTAGTGGAAAAATGGCTTTTAGCCCCGATCCGCAAGGGCCTTTAGTCCCGGTTGCGCAACCGGGACTGCGCAATCGGGACTAAAGGCCCACCCCTTTAGTCCTGATTGCGTTACAAACCGGGACGAAAGGGTCCCCACGTGGCCGCTGTCGAGAGCCCGGGGTCGGAGACCCTTTAGTCCCGGTTGGTAAGTCTGCACGCTAGGTTTTAGTGTTTAGGGGTTCTTTTACTGTTTTTCGTTTCAATTTCTTCTTCATTTATTGTTTTTCTTTTTAGAGTTAAGGTTTTGCATTTAATTCGACGGTACTACATATATACAACAAAGAAGGAACCATTACACAACATCTCGTCATAAATATAAGATCAAAGTGTGACCTATTTCTTCGTCCTTGCAGTCGAACCTATTACATGTATAGTACCATATATATACAATATCTCTTACGATTACTACTAGTAGGGATAATATTCTCCGTCTTTGGATATGACATGATCTAAGAAGAATGCCGCCAACTCCTCTTGAATTGCTCGCAGGTGTTCCTTTGGTAGGAGCCTGTCCCGCATCCGTTTGATCTAATTTAAAGAAGGGGGGTCAATATATATATGATTGAATCTCAACACAATTGATGATAATAAAAAATATTGTGAACGTACTCGAAGTTGTTCTAAGATTCTGCCCCTCTCACAGGTCGTCTCGCGAATGAACTCGCAGACGTAAAATCCACATAAATTATTCCCGGATCCCTGCCTCGGGCACTTTACGAGAACAGAGTTCAATCAAAATAATAATCAACCATGATAATGTTATTCAAAGTAGAATCAAACAGATGCACGGGTCTAGCTAGTACTACTTACACTTAGTTCTTCAAATTCAAGCTGCTCTTTCCACTCACACCGAGCCCTACTGGTGAACCGTTTCCAAGCCCTAGCAGGCAAAGAAAATGAATAAAGGACTTATTAATTACTAGATACCAGGAAATGAACGAAAGTTGCCGATATAGTGCCATAATGATTGAAATTACCTCTGGAGCATTTCAGCCATGTCTGCCCACTTCTCAGATTCATTACGTAGCGGGTCCATGACTTGTACTAGTCCTTTGTCAGGAGTAATGATTAGCAGAACATAGTGGAACCTGCGCATGCATAACTTGTCAATTACACTTAACATCGAGTAAGCAAATAGAATGTGTATAACACAGTAACACTCACCCGAAGTTGTAAGGAAATAGTATTTTCCTTTTGGTTTCCTGTCTCCTTAACGCCTGTACCAATGCGTCCTCCGTTTCCTTGGGTTTATATTTTAGATTATGTCCATGAACGACATCTGGGTCAACGAACCCAATGTCATAGATTCGTCCTTGTTTGTTCAAGAATCTTCATTCTACATTATAGAGTGAGGATAATTATACATGCAATGAACGAGCTGAGCTACAGACTTAATTACAGAAGAAATACTTACAGACAATAGGCACTGACGATAGATTTGTCGATGGCGTCTTGATTGAATAACTGAAATAATTCTTCAAATTCAATATGGATCTCGGCTTTTCCACGCAAGAAATGCTCATCTTTAATTCCCAAAATGAGCCAGTTTGTCCCTTTCTTTGCTTCTTCCATGTACCACTGATGCAATCTTCGCATTTTGGTAGGAAGATTCCGGACCTCCTCCTGTCTGACAAGAGGCTTCCCGTGCTTGTATTTGTATTTGCACGGCTCAGCCATGGGATGGGATACTCTTGCATAGAGCCTAAGTATTCAACCAAAGACACCCAAGATTATCGGCCGCTTCTCTCATTAGTTTTGTATATTCCGAATCAACCAGGATATCGGAAAACACGTTGAGCGGGGTGCACGATTGGTTTTTCTGTTCTCCGAGCAGGGGAACTTTTCTCCCGCTTGCATGTGCCCGCTCCTTCTGAGCTGTACGTGAATTAATAATAGAGCGGTCGTAGTCTGGTAGCGTTTCCTCAGCCGTTGGTCGTCTCAGGTTTTCCAATGCTCTATTCACTTTTGCCGGATCTATTTTCGGCTCAGCCGGGGGCCGTTTCGGTGCTAACTGGCGTGCCACATCTTACTTTACTGATAGCTCAAGTTCCTCTTGAGTCTTCTCGTAAGATAACTTGGCAGGAGCAGCCTTTGCTTTTTTCTTTGAGGATTTACTCATAGCTCTAGCACTAGCCGCCGGAGCGGCGCAAGTGGTGCTCTTCCGCTTTAGCACCCGTGGTTGAGGCGGCGGAGATGGCTGTTTCTGCTGAGGCGGCGGAGATGGCTCTTTCTGCAGAGGCGGCGGAGATGGTTCTTTCTGCTGACGCGGCGGAGACGGCTGACGCGGCGGAGATGGCTGATGCGGCGGAGATGGCTGGCGTGGCAGAGGCGGCTGACGCAGCGGAGATGGGTTGCGCGGCGGAGATGGCTGACGCGGCGGAGATGGCTGACATGGCGGAGATGGCTGACGCGGCGGAGATGGCGGAGGTGGCGGAGACGGTGGCCTTGGCTTCTAATTTGGAAGCACAATGTGTTCCTTCCGCCACAGAATAGTAGTTTTTCTGCCATCTCTCAATGTAGTCTCCCCTTCACCTGTAGGGTAGTCAAGTTCCAGGTCCTCAAATCCCTTTATAACTTCATCCACTACGACAACAGCATAGCCATCTTGAATCGGAGAGGAATGGTAAGTTCCATTAGGTGCAGGAGGTAAGACTACGCTGACCACCACCTTCACGGTTAGGTTCATCAATGGAGCATGTAGCTCACAATTTTCCCTCTCCGTGATATCATCCACGGGGTAGCAACGAGCCGAGATATCTGGCCGAACGAGCTCCGTGGAAGCCACGCTGCTTTTCCGTTGAGATGGTGGGCCGCTAATTTCCAATGCAGGATCTTCGTGCCGCTGAGATTGGCTAGTACCTTGCTGGCTGGTAAGTGCATCTAGTATCTCCTGCTCCCTCGTTAGTTTTTCTTCGATCTGCTTCAGCCGGTCTGCCTCCTCTTTCTTTTTCCTCCCCTGGCTTCTATAAGTGTCACTGCAGTCGGGAAAACCATACTTCCACGGAACGGAGCCTTCTGTGCCTCGTGTTCGTCCACTGTGTTCTGGATCCCCGAGGGCGCATGACAGCTCGTCCATCTCTCTGTCCGGATGGAACTCCCCATCTTCTACCTCCTTCATTATCTTTTGAAGTTCAGCGAGGGGGGTTGCAAGTTGTGCTTTTGTAAAAATGCACTTCCCTATTTCTGGGTGCAACTTACCTCCATGCCTGTAGAACCAAAGCTTTGCCCGTTCAGCCCAATGCAGCGTCTCGGGAATTATCCCTTTCTGAAGCAGGTCGTTCTCATCTTTCTCCAACTTAGGCTTGATAGCCCTGTAGCCACCTGACCCCATGCTATGGTGATATTCTTTCTTTGCAGCATTTTTCTTATTTATTGCTAACCTTTTCATAGCCTCCTCCAATTTCTTGTACTCGACAAATTCGTCCCAGTGATCTTTGAGCTTCTCATACGCTCCGGTGAATTCCGGAGTCTTTCCTTTCTGGACATAATCCCTGTTCAATCTTTTCTTCCAGTTGATAAATTGTTCGGACATCTTCTTAAGTGCCCACTCCTTGACCTTTTCCTCTATGGGATCCTTAATAGTTTCATCCCCCTCTAACGGATGAGCGTCGTCCTCTTCATTTTGACGAGGTAGCGTGAAATTATCCATGAGCATTTTCCAAAGATTGTCTTTGGCTCTATCATCGACATAACTAGCAGCTGAGCATCGTCCATCCGTCTTTGGCTTATTCCAGTCTTGAACGGTGATCGGGATGCTGTCCCTAACAACAACTCCGCATTGACTTATAAATACCGTGGCATGCGTCACGGGAAGAATCGGTCTGCCATCTTCAGCGATGACTTCGATCTTGTACCTTTCTTCACTCCCCAACCTTTTGGCTGGGCCTCGTTTGCTGTCAGAAGATTTGCTCGATCCGGAGGGCTAAAAGAAGAAAGAGCGTTAATATATGTATATACAAATTAAATAATGCATTTAGTCAACATACGATTACTTAATATACCTCGCCGGACCCTGTAGTAATTACGGTTCGAGAACCGAAGCCGTCATCTTCTATGTCCACCCCCTCACCGGAGTCGTTCAAAAAGCTCGAGGCGATATCGACGTCATCGTCACCACGGATCATATCCTCCAATATGTTTTCCTGATCTTCGTCTCTATCATGATCTAGCAAACAAAACTAACCTAGCTAACAAAATTAACCTAACTAAGAAAAAATTCAAACAAAACTAACCTAGCTAACAAAATTATCCTAGCTAATAAATTAACCTACCTAATTAACCTAACTAGTAAATTGCTAACAAATATTGCTAAGAAAACTAACCTAGCTAACAAAATTAATCTAACTAAGAAAATTCTAACAAAACTAACCTAGCTAACAAAATTATCCTAACTAATAAATTAACCTAGCTAATTAACCTAACTAGTAAATTGCTAACAAAACTAACCTAGCTAACAAAATTAATCTAACTAATAAAAATTCTAACAAAACTAACCTAGCTAACAAAATTATCCTAGCTAATAAAATTAACCTAGCTAATTAACCTAACTAGTAAATTGCTAACAAAACTAACCTAGCTAACAAAATTAACCTAACTAAGAAAAATTCTAACAAAACTAACCTCCAGCATCTACTGCATGCTGGAGGTCGATCGGCCGGAGAGAGTATAGGAGGGCGGCGGTGTGTACCTGCTGGAGGAAGGCCGGAGGGGAGAGACAGGAGGGCGGCGGCGTCGGGCGGAGGGCGGCCGGAGCAGAGAGACAGGAGGGTGGCGGCGCGTCGGGCGGCGGCGGAGACGTCGAGGGTGGCGTAGGAGGGCGGCGTAGGAGGGCGTCGGGCGGAGGGAGGCCGGAGCAGAGAGACAGGAGGGCGGCGGCGCGTCGGGCGGCGGCGGAGACGTCGAGGCCGGCGTAGGAGGGCGGCAGTGTGGCCGAGGCGGAGAGTCGAAGGGCGGCTTCGATGGCAGCGCGCTCCTGGTCTTCGAGGACGATGGCCGGTGGCGGGCTCGGGCATCCAGGGGCGCGGCAGAATTCGGCAGCCTGCCGGCGTCGGGTTCTATGGCGCTCCTGGTCCTTAATGAAATTGCGATTTAGAGGGAGTGGGGGAGGCAGAGGGAGTTATAGGAAGGACCTTTGGTCCCAGTTCCAGCCACGAACCGGGACCAAAGACCCTTTCGTCCCGGTTGGTGGCTCCAGCCGGGACGAAAGGTGACGCTTTTGTCCCGGTCTGAGGCACGAACCGGGACAAAAGGTCATTTTCGGGGCACCGAGAGGGCGCGCGCCAAAACGACCTTTTGTCCAGGTTCCATCCACGAACCGGGACAAAAGGTCTCCTGGAAATTACATTTTCGGGCGCGAAGGCCACAGTTTAGTTTTTTTTTTTTGAAAAAAGTAATAAATTTATAAATTCAATATCTTTTGATCTGTTTATCAGATAAATGCAATTAAAATATCAAATTGTTCATAAAAATGTAATCTATCTATTTATAATAAATTCATTTTTGTTTGAGATTTGAGGTGAATTTATTTAATTACAAAATTTGGAATTTGAACTCAATTAAGTTATTAAACTTATAAATTCAATATCTTTTGATTTGTTTATCAGATAAATGCAATTAAAATATCAAATTGTTCATAAAAATGTAATCTATCTATTTATAATAAATTCATTTTTGTTTGAGATTTGAGGTGAATTTATTTAATTACAAAATTTGGAATTTGAACTCAATTAACTTATTAAACTTATAAATTCAATATATTTAGATCTGTTTATCATAAAAATGCAATTAAAATATCAAATTGTTCATCAAAATGTAATCTACATATTTATAATAAATTCATTTTTGTTTGAGATTTGAGGTGAATTTATTTAATTACAAAATTTGGAATTTGAACTCCATTAAGTTATTAAACTTCTAAATTCAATATATTTTGATCTGTTTATCATAAAAATGCAATTAAAATATCAAATTGTTCGTAAAAATGTAATCTATATATTTATAATAATTTAATTTTTGCTTGAGATTTGAGGTGAGTTTATTTAATTACAAAATTTGGAATTTGAACTCCATTAGGTCATTAAACATACATATTTTCTGTTTCAATTTTGTACCCCTTTTTTTATGCCGGTACCGGGTGTAGTATGCCCAATCAGGAAGAAGCACACGGATCGTGTGTTTCCTTCGAACACTTGTGAGCCGTTGGATCAGCAGTGTGTTTCTGTCGAGCGCTTGTGAGCCGTTGGATCTCAAGAAGAAGATAAGGCACACATATCAACGCTCCTTTAGTCCCGGTTCCAGCCACCAACCGGGACTAAAGGTGAAGAGTTGCCCTGATCTTTTAGCTATAAATACCCACCATGAGGAGGAGATGAAGAACAAGAGGGGGCAACAACAGAAAGAGAATACAAATCATTTGGATTCCCTGCATACGTCCAACGGTGCATTTGATATGCAGGCACTCACGAGCCACCGTTGGGTTGTGTACAGGGGAAACCGTGTGTTTTGTTCTATCTACAAAATACTTCAGTTCATCGACCAAATACAAATCATTCGGATTCCCGTCATACAGCCCAACGGTGCATTTGATATGCAGGCACTCACGAGCCACCGTTGGGCTGTATGACGGGGAAACCGTGTGTTTTGTTCTATTTAGAAATCCTTCAGTTCATCGACCGAATATAAATTATTACACATCACCAACATCCCTATCTAGTGTTTGGGTTTTTTCTCTGCCATAACCATGGTGCATCTTCATTAATTAACAGGAGACTTGGGTCATCCTTCACTGCGAAGGGCGGAATTTCATGAAACTTATCATAATCTTCTGACATGTCTGTCTTGTCCTCCACTCCCACGATGTTTCTTTTCCCTGAAAGAACTATGTGACGCTTTGGCTCGTTAGGTGATGTATTCGTTTGCTTATTTTTTCTTTTTCTCGGTTTGGTAGACATGTCCTTCACATAGAAAACCTGAGCCACATCATTGGCTAGGACGAATGGTTCGTCTTTGTAACCAAGATTGTTGAGATCCACTGTTGTCACTCCGTACGGCTTGTCTACCTGAACCCCGACTCCATTCAGCCTGACCCATTTGCACCGAAACAAAGGGACCTTAAAAGAAGGTCCATAATCAAGTTCCCATATCTCCTCTATGTAACCATAATATGTGTCCTTTTGCCCATTGTTGTTTGTTGCATCAAAGCGGACACCACTGTTTTGGTTGGTGCTCTTTTTATCTTGGGCGATCGTATAAAATGTATTCCCATTTATCTCGTACCCATGGAAATTCAATACAGTCGAAGATGCTGACCTGGCCAACAAGTACAGCTGATCTCCAATAATGTTGTTATTCATGAGATGTGTTCGCAACCAACCACCAAAAGTCTCAATGTGTTCATGTGTAATCCAGGTGTCAGACTGTCCCGGGTGTTGGGACCGTACTATATTCATGTGTTCCTCGATATACGGAGCCACCAAGGTAGAACTCTGTAGAACTGTGTAGTGTGCTTGAGTTAAAGAATGCCCGTCCCTACATATTTTTGCTTTCTTTCCTAGTGTGCCTTTTCCACTCAGTCTCCCCTCATGCCGTGATTGTGGAACACCAATCGGCTTAAGGTCAGGAATAAAGTCAACACAGAACTCAATGACCTCCTCTGTTCCATAGCCCTTGGAGATGCTTCCTTCTGGCCTAGCACGGTTATGGACATATTTCTTTAAAACTCTCATGAACCTCTCAAAGGGGAACATATTGTGTAGAAATACAGGACCGAGAATGGCAATCTCTTCGACTAGGTGAACCAGGAGATGCGTCATAATATTGAAGAACGATGGTGGGAACACCAACTCAAAACTAACAAGACATTGGACCACATCATTCTGTAACCTTGACAGAATATCTGGATTGATTACCTTCTGAGATATTACATTGAGAAATGCACATAGCTTCACAATGGGTACTCGAACATTTTCCGGTAGAAGCCCCCTCAATGCAATCGGAAGCAACTGCGTCATAATCACGTGGCAGTCATGAGACTTTAGGTTTTGGAATTTTTTCTCTGCCATATTTATTATTCCCTTTATATTCGACGAGAAGCCAGACGGGACCTTGATACTGCTCAGGCATTCAAAAAAGATTTCCTTCTCTGCTTTGCTAAGAGCGTAGCTGGTCCGGGTCTTGTCGTGTGAATGCATGTTGTTTGGGTCTTTCATATGTTGCTGGTCCTCCCGTGCTTCCGGTGTATCTTTTGTCTTCCCATACACGTCCAGGAAGCCTAGTAGGTTCACGCAAAGATTCTTCGTCATGTGTATCACGTCGATTGAAGAGCGGACCTCTAGGACTTTCCAATAGGGTAGCTCCCAAAATATAGATTTCTTCTTCCACATGGGCGCGTGTCCGGTACCGTCATTCGGAACAGATTGACCGCCAGGACCCTTTCCAAAGATCACTTCTAGATCCTTGACCATATCAAATATATCATCACCAGTACAGTGGTCAGGCTTCCTCCGATGATCGGGCATACCTTTGAAATGCTTGCCTTTCTTTCTTACGGGATGCTTAGTCGGAAGAAATCGACGATGCCCCAGGTACACAACCTTCTTACATTTCTCCAAATATATACTATCAGTCTCCTCTAAACAGTGCGTGCATGCATTGTATCCCTTATTTGTCTGTCCTGAAAGGTTACTAAGAGCTGGCCAATCATTGATAGTTACGAATAGCAACACTCGTAGGTCAAATTCCACATGTTTGTGCTCATCCCACATACGTACACCTTTTTCACGCCACAACTATAAAAGTTCTTCAACTAAAGGCCTCAGGTACACATCAATGTCGTTGCCGGGTTGCTTTGGGCCTTGGATGAGCACTAGCATCATAATGAACTTTCGCTTCATGCATAACCAAGGAGGAAGGTTATAGATACATAGAGTCATAGGCCATGTGCTATGACTACAGCTCTGCTCTCCAAAAGGATTGATGCCATCTGTACTTAGACCAAACCTTAAGTTCCTTGCGTCATCTGCAAAGTTCGAGAACTTTCTCTCGATTTTCTCCACTGCGACCCATCAGTGGGGTGTCTCAACATCGCGTCTTTCTTACGGTCTTCTTTGTGCCATCGCAACAACCTAGCATGCTCTTTGTTTCTGAACAAACGTTTCAACCATGGTATTATAGGAGCATACCACATCACCTTGGCAGGAACCCTTTTGCTGGGGCGCTCGCCCTCAACATCACCAGGGTCATCTCGTTTGATCTTATACCGCAATGCAGTGCATACCGGGCATGCCTCCAAATTCTCGTACTCCTCACCGCGGTAGAGGATGCAGTCATTAGGGCATGCATGTATCTTATGCACGTCTAATCCTAGAGGGCAGACAACCTTTTTTGCTTTGTACGTACTGGCGGGCAATTCGTTACCCTTTGGAAGGTCCTTCTTCATTATTTTCAGCAACTTTTCAAATCCCTTGTCGGTCACACCATTCTCTGCCTTCCATTGCAGCAATTCCAGTGTGCTACCTAGCTTTTTCAGGCCATCTTCGCAATTTGGGTACAACGGTTTGTTGTGATCATCTAACATACGCGCGAATTTTAACCTCTCATTATCAGTTCCGCACTCTCTCCGTGCATCAGCAATGGCACGACCAAGATCATCAGCCGGCTCATCTGATGCCTCTTGATCTTCAGCTTCCCCCGTTGCAGTATCACCTTATTCAAGGTACATAGGATAGTTGTCACCGTCCTCTTCTTCTTCATTTTCTTCCATCGTAACCCCTCTTCCTCCATGCTTGGTCCAACAATTATAGTTGGGCATGAAACCGGTCCGAAGAAGGTGGCTGTGAAGGATTTTCGAGTAAGAGTAATCCTTCTTATTCTGACAGGCAATACATGGACAACACATAAAACCATTCTGATTGTTTTCCTCGGCCACACTGATAAAACTATGTAGACCCGTAATGAAATCGTCAGTCCGTCGGTTACCGTACATCCATCGTCGGTCCATCTTCATTATATAATTAAGTTTATCAAAAACCATTACGCACAACATCGTGAATAGAGAAGTGACCTAATTAATTAATACAAGTTCATCACATTAAAACCAAATTAGAGTAGTGACCAAATATGATACATAGTTCTCATAATTAAAACATACATTGAAACTAACATACAAACTATGTAATGCATTTAAATGCAACAACAAATGCTATCAAAATCGCAACTAAGGTAACAATTGATCCAACAGCATAATGATACCAAGCCTCTTTATTAATGGCATAATTTCTAATCTTCAAGCAAATTGCATCCATCTTGATCTTGTGATCATCGACAACATCGTCAAGATACACTCCAATTTCATCTTATCTTCTTCAATTTGTTTCAATTTTCTTTCAAATCATCATTTTCTTTTTCAACTAAATTTAACTTCTCAACAAGAGGGTCGGTTGGAATTTCCGGTTCATATATGTCCTAGATAAAAATATCTATGTCAAGTGTTGGTCGGCATAATTATTATAAACACGAAATTAAAAAAATAGTTATAAAAGATAATATACCACATCCGAATCATAAACCGGACGAGGGCCGACGGGGACGGATATCAAAACCATGGCACTATACATTTATCAAACAATCATAGAAGTAAGAAAATTATACAAGTAACTATATAAATCATATAAATAACAATTTTGTTATTTTTTAATAAGAACAAGAGGCTCACCAAGGTGGTACCGGCAACGGGGCGGCGGGGGCGATCGACGGCGTTGTTGCGATGGCACTAAACCAACAAATCATACTTTAACTTGAGCTCAAATTGCATATAAAACAAATAAATTCCCTAACTTAGACATTTTATCAAACACCTTGCTTGCACTAGAAAAATGAAAAGAGCTAAACTAATAATGAAATGAGCTAAATCCGCAACGCTGAAAGAAAGGATGAAGTTGCTAACCCTTGAATAGATGGGTGCTGCCAAACTTGTCAAATGGTGGAGAAAAATATGATGAACTTGAGCTTGGGAGAGAGTAAACCGAAAGAAAATGGAGAAGAGTGAGGATGGCTCGGGGTGGAAGAAGAAGATAAAGGTGGTGGAAACCTTTTGTCCCGGTTCATATTACAAACCAGGACTAAAGGTCCATCTTTAGTCCCGGTTCGTAATACGAACAGGGACGAAAGGTTCTCGCACTGGCCCCCACCTCTGGCACTGCCTGCCGGAACCATTTAGTCCCGGTTCGTATTACGAACCGGGACTAAAGGTTCAATACAAAGCGGGACGAAAGCCTCCCGATCCCCATGCGGCGTGCGAGCCGCTCGAACCGGGACTAATGCCAACGTTAGTCCCGGTTCGTGTCGTGACCGGGACCAATGCTCCGATGCGGCCTGGACAAAAGCCCTTTTTCTACTAGTGCATATTTCATGTTTATGATAAATATTTATTATCCATGCTATAATTGTATTAACCGGAAACAAAATACATGTGTGGAATATAAACAACAAAGTGTCCCTAGTAAGCCTCTTATGACTAGTTCGTTAGTCAAGAGATGGTTAAAGGTTTTCTAGCCATGGATTTGTTGAAGTCACTTGATAACGGAATCACATAGCGTCCCTCCATGTGACGGAATAGATATCTCTGGGCCCTCTCAGTAATATAGCATCCTGAAGTTTGCAAACATGTGACTAGGTGGTAGTCATGGAGATCCTATATTATGGATGAGTAAAGAGAACTTGCCGGGTAACGAGATTGAACTAGTATGGTGATACCGACGATCGAATCTCAGGTAAGTGATATATCGTGAGACAAAGGGAATCGTATATGAGATTAATTGAATCTACGGCATCGTGGTTCAACCGATAAAGAACTTCGTTGAATATGTAGGAGTCAATATGGGCATCCCGGTCCTGCTATTGATTATTGATTAGATCATGTCTGCATATTCTCGAACTCGTATGGTCACACACTTAACGCTTCGATGTAGCTAGGGCTTAGGTTGAGATAATTAATGGTGTAATCAAATGTTGATTAGGTGTCTCAGATGAGATCCTAGATATCACGAGGAGCTCCAGAAGAGTCCGGAGATAAAATTTCATATAAGGAAGTGGTTTTCATGTTCCGGAAAAGTTCGGAAATTTTTCGACAGGCTACCGGAAAAGTTCTAGAAGGTTTCGGAACGTTCCATAGTGGGACCCACCTGTCCATAGGGTCGACATGGGCCACGGGGAGGTGCAGCAGCCCACATGGGCTGGCCGCACCATTACCCAAAGGGCCCATGTGGCTGGCCCTACGGGGGAGGGGCAAGGGCTACCCCCCACACCTATATAAGGAGGAGAGGAGGGCTGGGTCGTGACCCCTGGTCCCCTAGCCGCCGCCTCCCTCTCCCACCTCCCTCCTCTCTCTTGCAGCCGCTTGGCGAAGACCTGTAGGAATCTCTCCACCATCTTCACCACCACGTCGTCGTGCTGCTGGGATCTCACTAGCCACTTCTTCCTCGCTCGTAGGATCAAGGAGAAGAAGTCTTCATCAACCTGTACGTGTGGATACCGCGGAGGTGCTGCTCGTACGGCGCTTCATCGGATTGGATAATACATCTCCTTGTGACTAGATGAGTCTAGTTGCGGGGATCGACAGACCAACCCCTGCATCGACAAAACGCGTTTGTTCATTTTTCGAGGGTAAGAGATTGGATCTCCTTCTCGCTACCTTCATCAAATAGATCTAGATCCGTTGGGTTTCTTCAGCTTGTTTCGTAGGAAATTTTTTGTTTTCTATGCAACGAACCCTTCAATAGCACCTTGTGGGCACACTCCGAACGTTGCCTCCGCCATGTTCCTCCAACCAATCTTCAGCATGTAGCACGAAGCGACCCTTGTCAGGCCTGCCGTCGATGTCACCACGATGCCAAACAGCACCACCGCCATGCACGCATGTATCATCACGCATTTGTTTTCGATACCATGCAGCGCCAAGCCGCCGAGACTCATCTTCTTTGACACAGTAGATACAACACCGCCCATCCTTCTGCCCCCTCTAGCCAGTTGATGCTCCAAAACGATGTCCCTAAGAGGTAGAACGACGCCGAACGTCGCCATCGTCCGATCCGGTTCTGCCTTAGGGAGGAGACAGGAGCTGCATCGATGATGCCTTCATCAAGGTGGTGACGTCCCAAGATGCCACCATCATCCGCCGTCAAGGAAGGCCTAGTTTTCACCGACAGTCCCGTCTCCCCGTCCTCACCACCGACCGGAGCCGACGGACCAGCAAGCCGGGCAACGACTCACACCCCCAGCCGGTTAGAACTCCATAGGCAGGAAAGGGAGGCCACAACCCCGCCCCGTCACGATGCATTTGGGACGAAACCCTAGGCGCCGCCGCCAAGACCACGGCCAATGCGCTTCAAGGGAGGACTTGGCACGGCTACAGCCGGCGCAGATTCAGACGGCCTAAAAGTCGACGTGAATCCATGGCACGGGGTTCCCCACTAGAAAACTCGCCGCCGCTGAGTGGGAGCCGAGTGCCCGAGGGTGGGAAGACACACCCCGACACCACCATCCTAGGGGAGAGGCCAGCCTTTGCCGACAGCCCGGCAGCGATGGCGCTAGAGTTCCACCTGCCACCCCAGGAAGGGACGGCCTCAAATTAAAATATACTCTTAGCCTCTTAATCTGCATGTGTATAACCTTTTAGGTGATTATTTTGCAAAAAAAAAGGTATCGGAGGTACTGTAAGTGCTTGACCAATCGGAGAGTGAAGTGCTTCCTGTCTAAACTGTAAGTTGGTTTGTTCTTTATGATGTAGGCCAACCCAACGACTACACCATGTCAAGCACTCCAACGTACGACAAGCCAGCAAGGACTCCAAAGGGTGGCAAGGAACTCCATGGACTCCAATCAACTAAGGCCTACGCGTGGATGAGGAGAAGGAAGCGTCATGGACAAGGAGAGGAAGAAGGAGGCGAAGACAGGCAGGCCGGCCTCCAGCCCGGCCTAGGCCGGCCCCCAGGCCGGCACCCCACCAGAGCCGGCCGGCCTCCCAGCCGGCCTAGGCCGGCCCCCAGGCCGGCACCCAACCAGAGCCAGCCGGCCTCCCAGCCGGCCCAGGCCGGCCCCCAGGCCGGCACCCCTCCAGACGACGCCGGCCTCCAGGCCGGGCCCCCTCCAGACGTCGCCGGCCTCCAGGCCGGCCCAGGCCGGCCCCCAGGCCGGACCCCCACCTTTCAGCCCCTTTTTGTACTAAACTATAAATAGCTTTCCCCCTTTCCCATTAGAGGCAGAGAAGAATGAACTAGAGTTGAGCGTTGCTCCTTCCCGTGATGGGTTCCTCCGAGGAGGATGATGAATCTCTTGTTGTAGCTACTCTTTCACTGAGGTGTCTCTAGTAGTGCAAACCAATCTTTCCCTTGTGGATTCTATTGGATCGGTGGACCGGCCGGTAAGAGAAATCGGTTTCATTAAGCGTGTTGTTGACTTGGGTTTTGGGATCCGGAGGCTGCTCCGCTGGGCGTTTGTTGCCGGGTGATTCTCCCTTGTAGGCTTCGCGAGTTATCCCCACGATTTGCCCTTTTTCCCCTCGTGTTCTTCGTTTCCACCTCCGTGTTCTTAGTGTTCATCCTCTTCCCCACCTCAAATCCGTGAAGATCGGGCCAACACCCTACATCATATGGTATCAGAGCAAGGGTTGCCACGGATTTGCCTTTGTTTCCACCCCCATATCCACAAAATTTTTCTTTGATTTTGCTAATTTCGAAAATTTCCACCAAAAATAGCCTCAAATTGCTTTTGGTTCGATCTGAGATTCTTGTGAGTTTTGGTAGGTTTTGATCCGTGGATCCATTGCTATACTTGTTGATCTACCTCCCTTTGCGTTCCCATGGCCAAATTCCATTGATTTCCCCTCCGATTTGGTGTTTTTCGGGCAGTTTTTCCGCCCAAATCGCGCATTTTCGCGTCCCGGGAAGGTAGCCCGGCCGGCCTCCAGCCCGGCCTAGGCTGGCCTCTAGGCCGGACCCCCGGCAGAAGCCGCCGGCCTCCAGCCCGGCCCAGGCCGGCCCCCAGGCCGGTTCCCCTGCTGAAATTTTGTTTTGGCCATAACTTTTCACTCCGGACTCCGTTTTTGGTGATTTTCGTCTCTAATCGAAGCTACGGACAAGCTCTACATCACCACGGCGGTTGATCCATCATCTATTGCCACCATATTTCGTGAGCAAGGAAGGGACATTCCACTCCACCGGGTGAAGATCGTCGACGAAAGGTATAACATCCCCGAACCTTCTCCCACCTTGCATCACTTGTTAGCCAAGCCATTTGTGCCTATCTTACCTATTGAGACTAGCTCATCTATGATTGCTTGGGTTTTGCACACTTGATACCTCGTAGTGTTCCGAGCAAACCTTGTATGCGCTAGTTCATATAGTTGTTGTTGGCAAGCAAAGTGAGAGGCAAAATAGAAAAAAAAAGAATAAGAGGCCAAAAGAGAATCGAAAAGAATCAAAAGAGAAAATAAAGATAAAGAGCCTCATTGCCATATCTCTTGTAGGTCGCGCTAGCTCGATGAAAAATTTTAGGTGTGGTATCTTTGTGCAAATCTTGTAGCCCACCAATAATTGCAATCGAGTTGGTTTCTCTTGTACTTGTGCACCTTGAGCTTTAGTCTTCGCTAGGTCCATCACTAGCTCATTTTTGGTTGCACAAGTCCCACTTATCAAAGCGTGTGTTTCTATGTGCTTCACTCCTATCTTTTGAGATCGACTTGTATTTGCTTTGTGGTCATCGTGGTTCTCTACTTGCCTTTACAATATCTTGGTTTCCGGTTGTTCCATTTGCTTTCCACATTTCATACCTATCCACTCATAAGCCGTGTGTGTTTTGGAGTTGCGTTTGGATCTTTGAAATTCAAGTCACCCGCATTCTTGTGTATCGGTTTCTCTTGGCATGGTCCACTAGTTCCAATACTATCTACTAGGTGAGGTTGGTTTCTTAGTTCCTTCCACTCCACATATATATACACTTGTCTTGTGATTGACCATGTCTAGTGAGAGCGGAGCATCCTTTGGAGGCCATGATGATGAGAACATGATGAGCGACAACGACTTCGGCGCGCCAAGTATGGATGACATCATGAGCGACAACGACTACGGCGCCCCAAGCATGGATGATATGGTGGACCTCGACATCGACGACACCTCCACGAGCATGGACTACATGGCGGAGAACCACCACTACTACGACTATGATGCCGCAACCGTCCACGACATGGAGTGCTACACCGACTTCGAGCCTTCAAGCATCAACACCATGGCGGACCACTACTTCGACTACAATTCCAATGAGGTGGTGGAACCCTACATCGACTACGGCTCCTCAAGGCACGTCAAGGATCTTCCACGAGGCTCTACACACCTTGTTGATGACGACTCCGACGATGAGTACCCACCTCGGCGATCCTCAAGACCAAGAACTCAAGAGCGCCACCGCCGTCAAGAACCTACAAGCTCAAGGAGACGGAGCTCAAGGCATCTTCGCCTAGAGGACAAGGAGACACACCCTCCTCCTCGACGTCAAGCTACCTCACCCTCGAGACGGCGGCCAACGCAAAGTGCCTATGCACATGAGTCTTCGTCACGGAACACCAAGGATCTTCATCGGCGTACGTCTACTCATGATCATCATCGACGCCACTATGAGGACTCAAGCTACTCAAGGCCACGCCATCACGCGTCTACATCTACATACAAGATGGCGGCAAGTACACATCAAATGGAGCCTCCTCCGCGTGCCACCACCAAAAGGGCGTCCAAGAGTAGATCACACTCCAAGAAGGACCGGGACAAACTCAAGGCCATCCTCGACGAGTGGAGGACCAAGCTCGACACCGACAATGCCAACTTCGAGATCGAGCAAGCCGAGCTCAAGACCATCCGCGAGAACTTCATCGCCGGCTTATCCAAGTTCTTCAAGCCCTCACATGACTCTTCATCGAGCTTATTGTCCACACCAAAAGATGGTGACCATGAAGATGGCGAGAAGACGGTCGAGCATGGGACTTTCCCTTCGACCAAGGGGGCGAGCATTGAAGAGGCTACCACTTGTGACGGCGAGCCAAGTGAAGAGGTTGAGCATGGGAGTGTCCCTTCAACCAAGGCGTCGAATGGAGTTGAGACTACCGAGCCTATCCCTATGTGCTTGAATGATAAAATGGTACCAATCCCATGTGAGCATGAGAGCCACCTAGCCCACTTGAGTGAGAGTGCAAGTGAGTTGAGTGCCTCCACCATATGTGAGATTGAGTGCTTCCACTTTGAGGGAATGAGTGATACACCACTTGAGTTGGGAGAGGTAGTTGATAGGTCAAGTGAGGCCATTTCGATTTCTAACAACTTACCCTCTACCTCTAGTGTGTTCTCTCATGTTGTACTAGGTTCCATTGATGATGAGACGCCAAGCCCCGACATGATGGTGCCTATTATGGAGAAGATGTACATGGAGGATGAAGACGATGCCACCCCATGTCTACATCATGATGAACAAGTCGGCCACATGGACGCCGCTACCTCTACCACAACACCTACTTCACATGAGCGAGACTACAAAGGTACGAATATAGGTGTTGATGATGCCATGATCCCACTAGTGGACATGATGACTTGTGATTGCTTGCATGTTATGGATGATCCTTTTGATGTCACATATACTTCTTTCATATTCCCATGTGATACCTTGTCAAAAACCAATGTTGATCATGTGGAATTACCTAATTGTGATGATCTTTCCATACCCATGCCTTGCTATGAATCTTTTCCATTTTCTCCCATTGTTGCATCCAAGAAGTTGAACAATTTCTCTTTCCAATGCTTGGATTGCAATAATGTTGATATGATGTCTTATGAGAATGCCCCCATAGCTTTCTCAAAATTTGGAGATTCTTCCTTTTGCCATGTTGAGAACTTACCCTTCCTTTTGCATATTAACCACTCACATATGTCATACATTCCTTTTGATATTAGTGTGTTTGGTGATGTGCAAATGGATAGATGCGTCATAATGGATGATGCATTCATGTACCATGCACACAATTTCTTTTTATGGAATTTCGTGTGTAATGGCTCACGCTTCATAATGTCAACCTCAATTGAGCATGAGTTGACAAAAAGAGCTCTTGAGAGCATTTTCCATGAGAGTTGTGGCTCCGACGAACCTCTATTTCCTTTTCCATGTTTTGCATTGAACAAATTGAACAATTGCTCTTTCCTTTGGTTCGCGTGCAAACATGTGAGTGCTTTGATTTTCCTTTGTGACATTCATGCTCCCTTGATCTTCCTTGTAGATGATTTATGTGTTGCAACAAGTATGATGCACAATTGCTCTTTCCGTTGGCTTCTTTGCAACCATAATGGTATTTTGAGCATGTCTTGTCATGAGACCTTTGGATGTTGTCTTCTTGGTGTTGCAACAAAATTGATGAACACTTGCTCTTCTCTTTGCTTTGGTTGCACCCATGATGGCGATGATAAGAGCCTCTCTCACCTTGTGTGGTTCACAAACCTATCTTTTCGATGCTTTCAATGCAATGAACATCATATGGTTCAAAATGAGATAGCTATCTTAGCCTTCTCAAATTTTATTGGAGATTTTGTGTTCCCACATTTTGAGGATGTTTGGACGAGTTGTTTGCACAATGACCTTGCATTTGTATTCCATTCCATATATTTGTGTTGTGCTAATGGTGTTATGAACAAATTTGGACATGTCATCAATGATGTGCTCCTCTATCATGCACACACATATTTTGCTTGGTCTTTGGTGCGTATAGGTATCAATAGTGGCATGGTGACTTCCACTTCAACGTCGAGACATCTATCTCCTTCACTCGATGAGGACGTGCTAGCGTCGTGGACGACGCTTTTCGAAGGAGGGGGAGATGATGTAGGCCAACCCAACGACTACACCATGTCAAGCACTCCAACGTACGACAAGCCAGCAAGGACTCCAAAGGGTGGCAAGGAACTCCATGGACTCCAATCAACTAAGGCCTACGCGTGGATGAGGAGAAGGAAGCGTCATGGACAAGGAGAGGAAGAAGGAGGCGAAGACAGGCAGGCCGGCCTCCAGCCCGGCCTAGGCCGGCCCCCAGGCCGGCACCCCACCAGAGCCGGCCGGCCTCCCAGCCGGCCTAGGCCGGCCCCCAGGCCGGCACCCAACCAGAGCCAGCCGGCCTCCCAGCCGGCCCAGGCCGGCCCCCAGGCCGGCACCCCTCCAGACGACGCCGGCCTCCAGGCCGGCCCAGGCCGGCCACCAGGCCGGGCCCCCTCCAGACGTCGCCGGCCTCCAGGCCGGCCCAGGCCGGCCCCCAGGCCGGACCCCCCACCTTTCAGCCCCTTTTTGTACTAAACTATAAATAGCTTTCCCCCTTTCCCATTAGAGGCAGAGAAGAATGAACTAGAGTTGAGCGTTGCTCCTTCCCGTGATGGGTTCCTCCGAGGAGGATGATGAATCTCTTGTTGTAGCTACTCTTTCACTGAGGTGTCTCTAGTAGTGCAAACCAATCTTTCCCTTGTGGATTCTATTGGATCGGTGGACCGGCCGGTAAGAGAAATCGGTTTCATTAAGCGTGTTGTTGACTTGGGTTTTGGGATCCGGAGGCTGCTCCGCTGGGAGTTTGTTGCCGGGTGATTCTCCCTTGTAGGCTTCGCGAGTTATCCCCACGATTTGCCCTTTTTCCCCTCGTGTTCTTCGTTTCCACCTCCGTGTTCTTAGTGTTCATCCTCTTCCCCACCTCAAATCCGTGAAGATCGGGCCAACACCCTACATCACTTTACCCGAGTATGTATCTCAATTTATGTTGCCTTCTTTTTTGGTAGCCTTTCCAAAGTGGGCTAATTTGAGCTTTTTTCCCCGATATGTGAATCTTATTTTTCAAATAAAGCTACGAGAGAGTGATGCCTAATTTATTTCAGGTGTGATTCCATACCGGTTTTAAGCTGATCAATGTACTCCCTCCGGTCTGAATTAAGTGTCGTGGATGAAACTGTAGCCATTCACAATAACCATTCACGGCTCCGACAGTTTGTTCGGATCAGAAGGATTATCTATTTTCAGACAAAATATTTTCTTTCTCCAACCAGGACGAAGTTGAATTTGCTTTGTCGGGATCAACATGTGATTTCCAAACAAGTTTTCTTGGATTATCACAAAGTTCTTTGGTACACAATAAGCACAATACATATTTTTTCAGGACGACATATTAGAGAGATGATAACTTGATGTATACTAAAGGTCCAATGTAACCGACTAATTGCTACCCGATCCCTCCGTCTCAAAACAAGTGTCTTGGATTTATTCAAATATAGACGTATCTAGACGTGAAACGCGTCTACATACATCCATATTTGATAAATATAAGACACTTACTTTAGGACGGAAGGAGTACCTATGTATGTAATACAAAAAATGTTTGTGTGATTAATCATTTCCCCTGCCAATCAATCCTTCAAGCTCATCAGCCAAAGAAAAATGACCGTTGGCATCCCGCTCCCCCGCTTTAGCGAAACCTATGGCGATTCCATGGGCACCACGGCCACCATGCGGGAGAGTCCGCGTCAGCGCGCTCTGACCCTGACCGCCTACCCATCAGGTTATGGTAGAGGGAGAGGCTCTCGCTTTTGGGCTCTCGCGGGTGAGGTCGGACGACGAGGAGGTCATTCCCGCCAACACGGCGGCAGATCTGCCGTCCCTCGTGGTCTCTCCCAGATCCGGTGGCGCTCGCCCCAGACGCGTCTTACTGCAGGACTTGGTAGCAAAAACACCATGTCAGTGGTAAGCCGTTTCCTTGTCCAATAAATGATCACGTGTCTCGGTCTTAAGCACTTTTGTGGCGAAACAGAAATGATGGTGGAAGAAAGTTCCACACTAACTTAAGTGACCAATAGGCAATGGGAAAGGCATTATAGTGTCGGTATTGATGCGAGAAGTAGGGATTGTATGCACTAGAGTTATGTATGTATAAAAACTCTCCAATAAAACTAGTGTGATCTGCATCCAACTTACTTTCTCACGGATACCTAGATAATTTTGAGGAAACTCATCGTTGAAAATATACCAGCCAAGTCTATAATATGAAGATCGATCACCACTAGTGGACATATGAAACAAATGAAAAGTCTTTTATATGAAATGCAAGGACACGAATCTGAACCAACAATTCACATTGCAAATCAAATGTCACATATTATATATGAACTTATATTCTTGTTTAACTTGTGTCACACTGTTTTCCGACGTTGTTGTGACGTGTTCTTCGTTATGTCAGAACGCTACCGTCGTACGTGGATGCAAAGGTCCCATGAGGCTGCCCTGTGGCAGGGTTGACTGCAGGGGTGCGGGGGCCTAGCCCCCGCGGTACGGATCGTTGCGGACTTATGTTACTATAGGAGATATGCCCTAGAGGCAAATAAATAAAGAGTTTTATTATAATATCTCAATAAAGTTTATAACAAGTTTCTACCATGCAATAATTGTATTAATAAGAAACGTTAATACACGTGTGGTATTGAGACGGATGTCCCTATAGTGAGTATATGAATATGCTAGTTCATTGATCAACTGGATGATTGAGATTTCCCAATCATGGGCATTTATGTCAATTGACAATGAGGTCATGAGATGATGGACTTACCCAATAGCAGTTATTAAAACACGATCAAGTCACGAAGTTCTCAGTTGTAATAATTAGAAGACATGGTAACTTATTGCTCAGACCGTGAGATTATACTTAATCACTATCACCGGAGGATACCTTGACAACAACAACAACCGTCACACCGTAACACGGTGATTATAAAGGTGTTGCTGACGTATGCAAAGGTGATGGGTTGAAGCGTATATATCGAGAGCGGGATTTATTCATCCGTGTGACGGAAAGATACTCTGGGCCCACTCGGTGAGATTTCATCTAATAAGCTGCGCAACATATGACTAGGTCATGGAGATGAAATATCACGGGAACGAGTTTTAATAAAGCACTTGACCGGTAACGAGATATAACTAGGCATGGAGATGTTGAATGATCAAATTTCGGGCAAGTCAGTATCGCAGAAACAAAAGGAATGAGACTCTATGTTTATGGTTCAACGACATGTATTCGTGGAATGCACAGGGATCATTATGGGCATCCAGGTTCCGCTAATGATCATTGATCTGAGAGGAGTCTCGATAATCTGCAGTGTTCCCGAACCGTAGGGTAACACACTTTAGGGTTTGATGACGCTGGAGATCGTTTTGGATATATCGAAGTTACCGAAGGAAAGAGAGAACCGGAGGAGTACCGGTAAAACCGAAGGAGTATCGGATTGATCCAGAAGGAGTGTTCGGAGTCACGTGGAATTATATAATATGTGAATACATTAATTGGTGAATTATATATATTCATATATTAAGATAAATTCGATAATGTATAAATATATTAATTGGAGAATTGAAATATTTATATATTATAATAAATAAATTAAATAACAACTAAATATATTAATTAATGAATTATATATTTATTTATTGATTAAATTTAAAATGGTTTAATTTCGAATTTTCTGGGCACCCTACCTTAATGGGCCCAAGAAGGGGGGCCGGCCACCTCAAGGGAACAAGGGGGGCGCATGGGCCACTTTGGGCCCATGGCTGGCTCGGCAAAGCCATGGTCGGCCGCACCCTGATACGTGTCAAATGTATCTATAATTTTTTTATTGATCCATGCTTGTTTTATGTCAATGTCACATGTTTCTACTATCTTATTATATCATTTTGAGGCATTTTATTGGACTAACTTATTGACAAGATGCCAGTGCCAGTTCCCTGTTTTTGCTGTTTTCTATTTCAGAAAAGTTACTACTGGAAATATTCTCGGAATGGACTGGAAATTTACGAGGATTTTTTTATACACCAAGACGAAGACGGAGTCCGGAGGGCGACCTGAGGGGCCACCCCTAGGGCAGAGGCGGACACCAGGTGCGGTCTCACCCTTGGTCGCGGGTGGGGCCCGCCCCTGCCCTGTGGGGCACCCCTCGGCCGCCTCCGACGCCTATAAAATCATCCCCAACGAAAAAACCCTAACCCTCGGTGGATTTTCCCAAATACGATACAGAGCTCTGCCACCATCGCCGACAAGATCCTGTTCTAGCACCCTGCCAGGACGGGGATTGGCCCCCGGAGCCATCTTCACCGCCATCGCTGCCTCCGGGATGAGTTGTGAGTAGTTCCCCCATGGACTACGGGTTTGTAGCAGTAGCTAGATGGTACTCTCTACCCCTTGTGCTACAATGTTTAGATCTTGTGAGCTGCCCTACATGATCAAGATCACCGTTATGTAATCGGTGTTGTGTTTGTTGGGACCCGATGGATTCTTACATTATGATGAGTCAGTTGTGTTTATGAATTGTCGTTGCTGCACCTATGTTATGCTTAATGCTTGTCACTAGTTCACGAGTGGCATGATCTTAGATTTGGGCTCGTTATGTTTACATGAATATAATTGTTGCTTAGATCGTATCTACAAGTTGTATGCACCTGTTATTAGTCCAGAACCGGCGACCGCGAGTGACAGAAACATGGACATCAATGGGGATGGTTAGTAACTTGAGGATAATGTGTGTTTACTGAATATTAATGCTTTGCTCTGGTGCTCTACTAAAAGGAGCACCTTAATTAACATAAGTTCCTTAATTGGCCCGGTAGAAACCGGATGGTAGGATAAAAGATGTTGTGCGAATTCTCATTGTGAGTAGATAAAACTATATACGGAACACATGCCTACGTATGATTCATTAACCTGGTTTCATGTCATAACTAATTTAGTCCAATTCTGTCAATTGCCCAACTGTAATTTGTTCACCCAATGCTTGATTACTTTATTTGGAGAGATACCTCTAGTGAAACTATGAAGCCGGTCCATTTTTTCACCATCATTGCTTTCGTGTTACTGTTACTAATGTTCTCAAATCACTGCTACTTTCACCCCTCTTGTGTCACTTGTGCTTCTCCAGGTGTGGCTGAATTGACAACTCAACTGCGAAGACATTTAAGTATTCTTTGGCTCCCCTTGTATCGAATCAATAAATTGGGTCACGCTACCCTCGAAGACTGTTGCGATCCCCTAGACTTGTGGGTTATCACACCCCCTCCCCCTCTCTCCTTTAGTCCCACATGGGGGAGCTAAGGAGAGGGGTGCAACCTATTTCCCCTATATAAAGAAGTGCCACGTGCAGGAAATTAATTAAAGAAAAATCTTGATTAATTCCAGAAAATTCCCGACACCTCCACGACACCTCTCCACCTCTCCATCTCTCGTAGCCTGTGGCCCGAAGTAAGGGCCGCGTACGGGAGAGACGCCTTCCCCGCTGCACACCGTCGTGCTGCGGGAAATCCGCCCCAAAAGATCTACTTCCGCGCAACCTCGGCTAGATCGGAGGGACCGGGAGTCGTTGTCAAGTGTCGTACGTGTGCGAGTACTCGGGGTGCTGCTGCTTGTGGCACCGGTCGTTGCACCAGGACACCGTCGGGGCGCCGGAGCTCTCTCGGGGCGTCGGAATTGTCATTGTCATGACGGCGGGATCAACATGATCTTGAGGTCGGCTTCGTGTTCGACTACATCATCCACGTTCCTCTCACACGTTAAACGCTTTCGGTCTACAAGATTTATGTCGCCGAAACCGCCCTGTTACCGCATTACTAACAGATAGATCCTGGCATTTGGAGTTACATTAGATATAATTTTTTGTTTTCTGCTACTGAACCCCTTCAGTGGTATCAGAGCCAATCTACGCGTAGCATTGCTGGTATGGTTAGAATACATGTTGAATGTGTGCGTCGATCCTATAATTGTTACCCTATCATGTGCACTTGTTATACTATTGGATTGCTTGATGAAGCGGTCCGGACCGACCTTACGTGTATTCTTACGTGAGACTAGTTATGCAACTCACATATGGCTTGTACCATATAAGCAGCTGGCGGGTGTTTGTCTCTCTATCAATGGTAGTATGACATTTTCAATAGAGGGCTCCGAAAGGGGTGTGATAGACACAATTATTTGATTGGTGTTGTGGTTGAAAGTTCGTAGGTAGAAGAACAGTTCATTTGCGAAAGCCCTAGCAGCCACGTAAAACATGCAAACAGATAAAGTAGAGGCGTCTAACTTTATTTTGCAGGGGCGAGTGATATGATATGGCACGGTAAGTGTTTACGAATATATTTATCCGCGCCGTAGACCCGACGCCGGAGCAAGATGGGGATCATACCGGAGCGCCCGATGGAGATCAAGGCGCGAGCACCATATCATATCGCATTACATTTGATGTTAATTGTGTGCAACTTATATTGTTTGTATTAGATATACGACGGTAGCAATAAAAGATAAATCCCTTGTTTAATAATAATTAAAAGTGTTCTCCCATAGTATACCCCACCAAGAAAGTTCTCCATTATGAGGCACGCTCTGACGATCGAGTGTCAGACATATCTGCATTCACATACGATGGATGCAAGCCATGTATGCACTCCGAATATACTAAGGTTATTTTGGCGAGCGTAGCATGTACAATCATGGCCTCGGAACACAACGGATCGAAAGATCAAGCATGAGTCGCATGAATGATGTGATCGACGCTTCGGTGTCCACCTTTGCAGCCATGCCGCCGGCCATGACGATCGGGGGTGGTATCGTGAATGAGGGTCGTGTAATCACTAAGCCATGTTGAGGTATGATTGACTTAGTGGAGTTCTTTTATAATGTGATTATAATTTTCAAACTCATATTATAAACGTTATCTTAAAAATGTCTTTGCAGAAATCCTTGTAGACTGTGGCTTTCGACTTTAGTCCCTTCTTCCTTGCTAAGGAGCTTTGCCTCAATGGGTCCAACTTCGCCGACTGGTATCAACGCCTCAGAGACGTCCTCTGGTTCAACAATTTGCTCTACATGATAGATGAACCATTAGGAGATCGACCCGATGATACCGCAAGTGAGGTGGATTATGAGGAATAGCGTGATCGCCGTGACATCTATGTCTGTGTGTCGAGTGTATGATGAGTACTTGCATGAACTCTGCTTTGCGGATGCAATTCAATAACTCCCGTGCTAATGAAATGATCGATGAGCTTAAAGCGCTTTTCATATCACAAGTCAGAGTGATGAAGTACGAGTGTCTGAATGAGTTTCTTTCAACCATGATGGAAGAAAATACATGCTTAGATCAGCACGTGGTGAAGATGCATGAACTTCATCGACGCCTCACTTTTGTTTGGGACTACTGGATGGCTGACAAGTTGGCAATAGATGTGGTGTTGCGCTCGCTTCCCCTCAGCTACAAAGACTACGTCAGAACTTTTGTCATGAAAGGGGAATGGTTCATTTTCTATGCTTTCCTGACTCGGTTGAGAACCGTAAAAGTAGAACCAGCAGAAGCATAAATCATCAAGCCAGAAGGTATATTTGAGATACAAATTATAAATGTTTTTCCATTGTCACTTGTTCTAGTACTATGAAGTATTTGATACTTATTCTTGTTTTGTGAAAACAGGACCGACTTTGAGTGTGGCTTGGACTGCACGTGGCGCCAATGCATGATTGGTGGCGATCAAGGAGTTGATGCCGGCAAGGCTCTTCCTCTACATTTATCGTTTTGACTAGTGGATTTGAGTAAATTTGTAATCGATTAGAGTGTGGACTAAATTAGTGTGTCTTACATCTCGCGAGACGGTTATTCATGTAAAATACAAGAAGTTGTTCTATCTTATGAATAAATATCTTTTTGGTCACTTTTCGATTATGACTATATTATTCCTATCTCAATGATAAATAGGTCCGAATATTTATAAATATTAGACATGCTAAATAAATATCCGGAAACTTAATATTGACGCTATTTTTAATAATGCTAAGAGAATGTGTGAAACATTATGAAATCTAAAGATAACATCCTTGCCCCAATTGGGGCGCTTCTCAGGCCATGTGCCCTTCCAACCGTCTGATCGACCCTCCTGACGTATCTCAGCCGTTGATTGTTACTGCGTGTGGTATAAAAGGGCGGTAGAAACCCTAGCCACCAGCAGCGCGTTGCATCTCCCGCGACCCTCCCTTTCGCGTACTCACGCTCCTGCCCCTCCGCCTCCTGCTCTATGCCGCCGACCGCCGCCTCGCCGAGCCACCCACGTCCTCCCTCGCGTAGCAGGACATGCCGACGGCTGCTGGATGATGGTGGTCACTGGTGGACGACGGTGTCTGCCTGCCGGCGGGAGACTCTTGCGCGCGGTAGCCGCCAGTCTCCCCTCCTCTCCCAAGCTCGCCCGCTGTGTAGGTTCTCCTTTGTACCCTCTCGTTCTCCCTGTGGGATTGATGTCGGCGGCGAGAAGAAGTGGCGTCCCGGTTGACCCGGCCAGATGCTGCTGTTTGTTTACTCAGTGAACATGAGGGGTAGTCATCGCCGGCGCCGTCACCTCGGCGTCGATAGTTTGGTCGGCGTCCCTCCACCTCCCGATCTCCTCTCTGCAACGTGAGCTTTCTCTTCAGCCTTATTCCCCTCCGCTCGTGATCTCTCTCTCTCTCTCCGGTGAACGCTGTTGAGCTAAAAGTGAAGGCATGCTCCTCCTGTTTGATTTAAGCTCCAAAAACTCTCTATTTATTGTGCAGCTCCTTTTTTCATCTATGCTTACAGTGCGTTTGATGGAAATCCTAGGTAAGATTAACATATGTAGTAGTTATGCTCCATCTAACTGTTTGCAATCTTGCAATTCAGGTATCATGATGTGAATGAGAGAGATATCAGATGAGCTTTTGTTCCATACATCATGCAAGTGGATGCAGAATGTTGCTGATCCAAGGTACATACAAAGACGGCAGAACAGATTGCATAATCCCTAGAAAATTATATATCTTTCTTTTTTCTTCGTATCGGCAACCTGTTCATTTTGTTTAAATGTGCAGGAGTGGTGCATGAGATGGTGAGAAGGGTCGATTCTGGATCATGCTCCGGTGTGCTATTGCATAAAATGAATGCTCCCTCTGTTTTTTGCGGCATTTTGTAGGATTTGTAGTTCTCTATAATCTGGTTGCAACCTCAGGTAGTGCCATTTTGAAATAGCTCATTTTGTGAATGCTTTCCAAGCTACTTCAGTTTTTCAAATGTGTAAACTGAAACTGATTACGTATCCTATTTACAATTGATTTTATTTATAGATGAATTATTCCCTCTGTTAAGTCCAACATTGTTCACAGAATTTGTTTGGTTGTGTGAGACGGTTGCGAACACAAAGGTCTCCCATAATAATCTTTAAATAATACATTTAAATACCGTCATGTTTAGACGGGTCGGAATCTCCTGTTAGATGTTTCACCTCAATGGTGTTAAAATTATAAGATGACATTGATATATTTTGCTGGCTAACCTTTTTATTGTTTACTATTCAGATTATAAACCTGATTATGTTCTTGACTTTGGTGAAATAACATTGTGATGGCGACCTTACAAGGTCACAAATGCGATATTTATAGGTTGTGCTACTGCTATGTACATAATAATAAACAAGACCTAAGCTGATATAATTTACATTGGAATGTATGTTTTCTTCTAAAGTACCTTCTCAAGTGACAAATCTGAAATCTCACACCACACGTCCTTTGTTTCGCTGTTTGTTTCTTGACTCGGCGCCTCTATTTTTCTCTCAGTGATGCATGATATTTGCCCCTTCTGTTTGTAAAATGTAATGTTTGGGATTTGAGAACTGTGTAGATATATATTGATTAGGTTGTAGTTCCATTTTTTACAATATCACAAATTGTTGACCTTCCATTGTTTTCAGCTTGTACAATTGCTCATAAATATTTCCATTGTTTTAGAATTCACTAGAAAGTAATATGGCTGCTATGCACCTTTCTATTGGATTGATGTAGACGAATAAGTTGGAAAACTGTATTTTTGTATATTTATTTAATGGAATATTGACCCACGTATTTTGTCACAATCAGTCAACATAAGGTTGAGTATTCAACAGTAAGCAGGCGCCATGCTGCCCTCCACGTTGCGGCCTGCCTGAATAGTACATCCAGATTCAGAGCGAGGAAAGTCCCCTACCAGCCCATCGAAAATGTGCCAAACTTCAAATCAGTAACTAAGTTACCTTTCATATCATGAACAACTAATTTCCTGTAGAATTTCTAAATAATGTATGTTTACTCTTGCAGTCATTTACTAACATTCTCCCGCCAAATGGACAGGCGCGGCAACGCGTGCCATCAACGATCTAGTTTAATATATGGGTAGTGCAACTTCAAATGCATCTCATGCTTTGGTTCGCTTCTTTTAATCTTCTGCTAGCTATGGTTGTGGTTGCTCGAATGGCTGGGCGTTGGCGCATCCAATGTTTGAGGTCATGTACCATATCTGACAAGGAGGGATCCCGTGGCCGTATCTGAAGGTACAAGTTCTCTCACTCCTTTGCCGATTCCCCCATCTTATGCGTCTTTGTTTGTATTTTGAAGGAGTACGGCTTGCTGACTCTGTATATCTTCTTCATCTTTGTTCATAAGTTCATAAAGTACGACTTCTTATTTTAGGATGCATAGTTTACTAGATTATAAATAAACTGAATCGGTTGTACGTGTAGTGGGCTCCTACTTAATGTTACTATTTTCTCCTCTCCTTGACTCGGCTTTGAGGGGATGGAAGGTAGGCGAGCGCTTCCTAATACTACGTGTAGTGGGCTCATTTGTTCTTTTTCTTCGTTTTGCATGTGTTTCATCCATTATTTTATGGTTGACTATTAGCCAAAACTGAGCATGGCTAGACATTAGAAAAGATAGACAGAGAGCAAAAGTTGATGAACAAGAGTAAATTTTAGAGAGAGCAACAGGACCGTATTGCCTCGATTTTCTTGCCGACGTAGCATAGGTAGATTCTGTAGGGAGAGCAAGGAGGATATGGGTGCTTGAATATTTTGTTACAAATGATGATGTCTTCTACATTTCAGACTGGTCTTCACAAAGCAATTCAATCAGGCCATTGAATCTATTTTAGTTATGATGTACACTCGGTTCTTGAATAATTGGTGATAATGTAGTTCTATGAATCCCTTCTGCCAGTAGTAGATAAAATAAGGAATTTTTTTTGCCACTAAAATTAGTTAGTATGAAAATCTGCGTTGAACAATAAAAAAGCAATATTATTTATGACTGAGGTGCTTGATTATTTTTTAAGCTACATCTGAATGTTAAGGTTGAGGATCAGTGCTCATAATTTTTTTCATTCTCTCCCAGATGATCCATATTTGTTTGGTATGGTTAAGTTTATTTTCTTTGACTTATAGTGGTATAGTTGCATCCACATCCCTCATTTTTAGGTGTCATAGTAACTATAGTAGGGTAAGCACTTACATGTATGTTAGGTGCTGACACTTTCGTTGTTTCTTGCATCTTCTATATAGAAGTACAGTGGAAATTCCCTGCTTATCCTTCACGGCATGTGGAATAATCTGAATATTCTGGTCATTCTATTCTGGTTGGTCTTGCTTACTATGTGAGTGCACCATCCGGGCGAACAATTAATTTCTTGACATAGGTAGCTTTTTCCATTTTGTTCTGTAGGTTTTGGTTACCCTGGAAATTATTGTTACTTATACTTACCATGTTATGTAAATTGCAGTTTAGCTAATATTCTGGCAAATCCATTCCACTATCAATTAAACCATAGTTTATTAACTTGAATGTGTATAGGTTCTTCACCAGTTACGAATTATGTTAGCAAGTATTCACTAATTGACAACGGATGCAACCCAGCTTAAAAGAAAAGAACCTTCACCTGGCAGGGTGTCACCGTACTACAGACAATTACCTCGAGTTCATTGCTAAGAATGAACACATCTACCTGGCATTGAATTTATGCAGAATGACTCATATACAGTAATTATGTTCAGCATTCAGACCAGGTTGCCGAAACTTTATTAGTATTAGTTGATCATGACCAAGGTTAATACGCGCATATGATTTTGTACTTTTCTCTAAAATGTTGTACCCTTCCAAAGAGTTATTCTTATTCCTGCCTTGCTTGCTAAACGAGTATGGCGATAACATCATGCTTTATTTGGCATATGCTTTACTTCCGTCAACTTTTTTGTCTAAACAAATTTTACTTTGCTACATTTTCAATCAACAGATACATTTGAGTTTACATTCTAAATCAGATCTGCAGACTAATGCTTTTTGATCTTTGATTCTTTGTAAATTGGTCTATGAATAGTTTAGTGGCCGAAAACCTGAGGTTCACATGATGTTGTTGTGCTTGCTGGTAAGGCATCCTTTTGCTCTTGCCATGGATTATCTATTTGATACGTTTAAGTACACATTTCGGTTGTTTCCAATAAAATCAGCATGGTACCTCATGACATTCTATTTTGTTTGGTGAAGTTCCCACGGGTCATTAAATAACAACAATGATTACATCATACACGCAGGAACCAAAAGAAAGAGGCATATGTGTGGTCTCAAGTTGTAGAATCCTTATCTTATACTCTTTTCTAAGCATAATAATTTTAGATCTGTAAGTACAATGCCTTAGCTTTAAGATTTGTTGTATGTGGATATATTTTGTTATAGTGTGTATAGATGCACACTGCTTTTTCAAGATAATATTTTTAAAATTCAAATTCGTGTGTGGCAATGTGTTAATCATATTGTATAAATGGAAGAACATGGATTTCTTTAGTGCCAATTTATCCAGCGCATAATAATTCTTGAAAGGAAGGCAGAAATGTAAAATTCGATGGTATAACATGCCTAAAACTCTTAACTATGTTTTTATGGTCTTGGGAATTTAAGACTTGAATCACATACTCTAGACTACTACAGGTCACACGACGTTTTCTTACGGAAATTCCTAAGTCCTTTTGTTTCCAAAAGCCATTCATATGCGCAAGTGTGCAATTGCTTTGGATGAAAATGAACAAACCCGGGAAAGTTGCACATATATTTGATATTTGGTTGGTATTATTGGTTCATAACACCTAGATGTAACTATCGTGCTTCTTCATGTTCCTTTTTTTTGGAAATAATCATCTTCTTGCTCTTTATGTAAACATATGAATTTGGAAATTAAATGTGTGATTTTGTATGTGTGAAGCGGCAAGAGGTTTACACTTCTCTTGAACAAGGCCTTTGCCAGCCCATAGGTGAAACCAATTCTTAAATAACATACATGCCATCTTGATTGCCATGCTTCTAAAATCATAGTGGTAATCACCCACCAGAACAAGATGTGTTGGGTGTTGAGCACATTAGTAATAAAAGGGGTTGCTGGCATTATTTGGTACATAGGTCACGTATTCATTATATTTGTGCCAAAGTGGTCCATTCAGTTTTGTTGTGGTCTTTTTCCTTTCTTTTTAGTGCATTCTGTTTTTGCAGGTTATTTTGAGTTGTGTGTGATGCTCAGTCGTTTGCATCCCTTGATTAGTGTGTTGGGTCCTCGTGGAGGACAGTGGGAAAATATCACTCTGACATAGACCCGATTCAAGCGGAGGTGATCAGTTCCCTTGATAGTATGGAAGTCCCTCGCCGCCAACTGATATGAAGAGCCCTCTTGATGATGAATAATGTAGGCCGACAATGTTAGGCGCTTCCTTGTTTGTCCACTGTACTAATTTTGGTATTCATATTGGATTTACTAATGCTTAAAATAGGTGAGAACTACCACTAGATGATTTTTATAATCAACGGGTGGAGCGAGGCAAGCCGTGCTACCTAAGCTGATTGCACTTATGTGTTCTATGGACCTGTTGAACCTCTTTATGCTTTTAGATGCTTTTCTTCAACTTTGTGTAAATAAATATATGATCTCTGTATGTTACCACTTCTATTAACATTGTCTCATTATCTGTGTGCATTTAGTTTTTACCATGTAGCTTATATTCCTGCCTTTGTATAACTGTTTTCTTATTAATCTGTATGATACTTGAGAATTACGGGCAAAATATTTTTTGAAGGAACAGGTGACGCGCGGCAAGCCGCGCTTTCTAAACTAGTGGTTTACACATGCACACCGTGCCTTGGTAGGCAACATGACTAACACACTGCGCTTAAGTATGTCGTGAATTGCTGAAAAACGTTTGATGCTTTGGCATATAGTGGGGTATCATTGTTTTGTGAATTCCATCATAAATTTAAGTAAAACATGTATTTACTTAAATTATGGTGATGAAATACTTGATGAGATCAAAGCAAATTTTGGAGTAAATTTTGACGGGAAAATTGAGTCTCTGCGATTGGATCAAAGTGATAAATATTTGAGCCATAATTTGGCATGCAGACTTGTTGAAAGTGTCTTCACAAATTACAATGTTTAGGATTTTTACAATATGATTGATGTGTCCTAAAAACATTGTAATCACACTTGATTGATATCGTGTGGTCTTAAAACGGTCTCTTATCGGGTTAGTGATATCATTTAGAATTATCAATTAGACACTCTTATAAATAAAGGACTATGTGCAATTCGCAGAAACGACCCCATGTGTTATGGAGAGGTCGTGGTTTCTGGAGTTATATCGAAACTATAGCGAATAAACAATTTTGTAGACTATTCACATATGAGGGTGAAAGTGCCTTCCACCAAAACCAAAAGGAGCAAAATAGTATTTTCTCATAAATTGGTATTTTGTCATGAAAAGAGTATTTCATGATAAAAGGTTGCTGGAATAAATAAAGTGAAAGCTGAAACAAGGTCATTGAGTTTACCTTTTAAATGTTGAGTAGCGAACAGAAGTTGTACCGGGGAACCGCACTCTACACATAAAGGGGGAATTAATATGTGCGATCATATTATTCCGATTAAAAGCTTCTCTGATAAGGCAGTAGGATTCAGGAATATGTGTTTTGCCATGATGCAAATTAATATTCATGATTCAAGTTGTCATGTTCAAGGAACAAGACATACCTACAAACTACAAAATACGAAATAGTGACCCTGAAATACGACAATGACTCGGAGTCATAGAAAATCCAATAATAAGTAATATTTGATCGCGAAGTAATTTTGCTTAATCCTATTAAGTGATCTTATCACTTGATACCCCTAAGAAGTGTAGGGAAGAAATAAAATTTATAAGGACTTAAAAGCTCAATATGTCAAGAAGTGTATATGGAACATATTTCAGTTATTGACTACGCGATTGTAGTGAGGCTTGAGTCTGTTGGATTGACACTGGCAAGATGTTGGTGCATCGTATATACTCGACTTGAAAGGTTTCAAGGATTTTTTTTGGAAATATCTGAAAATATCGAGAAACTTGCATTTGCAAGAAGTTGAGTGGGAGCTAATTGGTAAATATGCGTGACATATTTTAGGAGCAAATTGATCTCCATGATCAAATATGTAGGCAACATATTTTGAGTGGGAGCCAATGGGTTTTCATTATTCAATATGTGGGTAACATATTTGAGTCGGAGTTTTAACAACATTTTGTGTATGCAGTTAGCATATTCTGAGTGTTGTGGGTGTTGTCGGTTTTGGAAGTATATGGTTTGATTTATAAAGTTGTCTTATAAATTGAACACTGAACGTCTATCCAAATAGATGTGTTAAGTCAAGTTGTTTTTGCCTGAATAAAATTCAGAATGGTCTCCGAATGGAACAAGTTAAGATGGAGATTCTTACTTGTACAATTAGGCAAAACGTGGGAGTTGGATCTCAGTAAAATAATAGTGGTTATGTTGTAGACCTGATGCCTCAGTCACAGGTGCAAAACATGTAAAGCCATGTTATGTGCTTGACGAAATGCGACCCAAGTTCTTGGTTAAAAGAACGTGTTCCAATGTGATTAGAAGTAAATCACTGAACATCTTTGGGTTTTAAGATGGAGCCAAAAGTATGGTTCTAAATTGAAACCTCATGTGAAGCCTCAGGATAGAAGAACCGTGATCAAATATTGAAGTGGCATAGGAATGCACTAGCGTTTCAAGTCTACAAGAATCCAGAAGCATATGATTGCTTCGAGGATTAACAAATATGACACTATGGTTGAGGAAATTTGTCTTCCTGACTGAGTGTGTTTTCTGGTACACATGACTACATGAAAGTCCGCTTGACTGTCAAAGTGTCGTGTAACGAAACAAAAGGTCTCACTCCACAACCAATCATATTTTCAATTATCATGTGAATGATGAAGTAATGTCTAAAGGATGACATTAATGTATGCAAATGACATCTGGATCTGAGTAGTACAGACCCAGTTAAAACCTCTTCCACTATGCGTGCATGATCTAAAAGCACAAAGCCAAGTGCTGAGAATAGTAACGAGTGCAACTGGTTTATTTGTACTCTAGTGCAAGAGGGAGACTGTAGGAGATATGCCCTAGAGGCAAATATATAAAGGTTTTTATTATAATATCTCAATAAAGTTTATAACAAGTTTCAACCATGCTATAACTATATTAATAGGAAACATTAATACACATGTGGTATTGAGACAGATGTCCCTAGTGAGTATACGAATACGCTAGGTCATTGGTCAACTGGATGATTGAAGTTTCACAATCATGGGCATTTATGTCAATTGACAATGAGGTCATGAGATGATGGACTTACCCAATAGCAGTTATTACAACACGATCAAGTCATGAAGTTCTCAGTTGTAATGATTAGAAGACATGGTAACCTATTTCTCAGACTGTAAGATTATACTTAATCACTGTCACCGGAGGATAACTTGACAACATCAACTGTCACACCATAACAGGGTGATCAAAAAGGTGTTTCTCAGGTATCCAAAGGTGATGGGTTGAGGCGTATATATCAAGAGCCGCGTGTTCGTCCGCGTGACAGAAAGATACTCTGGGCCCACTATGTGAGATTTCATCTAATAATTAAGCTGCGCAACATATGACTAGGTCATGGAGATGAAATATCACGGGAACGAGTTGTAATAAAGCACTTGACCGGTAACGAGATAGAACTAGGCATGGAGATGCTGAATGATTAAATCTCGAGCAATCAGTATCACAGAAACAAAAGGAATGGAACTCTATGTTTATGGTTCAATGACATGTATTCGTGGAACGCACATGAATCATTATGGGCATCCAGGTCTCGCTAATGATCATTGATCTGAGAGGAGTCTCGATCATGTCTGAAGTGTTCCTGAACCGTTGGGTAACACACTTTAGGGTTTGATGATGCTGGAGATCGTTTTGGATGTATCGGACTTACCGAAGGAAAGGGAGAACCGGAGGAGTACCGGTAAAATCTGAAGGAGTATCGGCGTGATCCGAAAGGAGTGTCCGGAGTCACGGGGAATTATATAATATGTGAATACATTAATTGGTGAATTATATATTCATATATTAAGCTAAGTTTGATAATGTTCAAATATATTAATTAGAGAATTAAAATATTTATATATTATAATAAATAAATCTATACCTAATCTATACCTAATAATAAAAGCAATAAGGCTTCCGCGGTTTGGTTTGGTACGTCATCAAAATTACCCCTAAAGTTATAAATAATTACCCACTCTGCCACCCGTAAGTTAAAAAACGGTTCGATCTAATATTGGTTAACGTTTCTCTTTCATTTGTTGTTTCGTCTGTTTAGTTTTCCTGCATACGTCGTTGGGTCATTGATCGATGGGAGTCCGATCCGTACCAGGCTTAGCCTCTCTAGCTACGCTTGTATATATATCCGGCCGGCCGGCCGCTAGAAAATCGATTAGTCAGGCGGTGTCTCCAGCCCGTGTCAACGATGGAGAAACAGGCGTCACGTCCGGGGTCGAGCTCGCGGCCGTGGGTGCCTCCAGCCCTGCACTACAATGGATAAGGAGAAGATCGATCTATTGATTCGGGTCAACACAGGAGCCATTGGCGACGTATGGCTTGAGTAACGCCGGAGTTCACCGGGAGAAGCAGCCTTGCATGTTGGAGACGCTTTCACGACGACACTGATGACCGCCGGTGCGGGCTGTTCGCCACTTCATCGCGCCGCCGTTACAGCCATCCTCGCATCCTCCGTGTCCGCCCGTTGAAGGAATCAGGCCTGGACTCTTTCAGTCGTAGGCACCATCCTCATATTTTCCGCCTCCGGCCGAGCGCCACCGCGGTCGATTTGCTCGTATCTGGCCATCTCGAACTTTGTCGACTGCAGCAAGGCGCGTGTGGGTACGACACTGATGGCCACAATCCATGCTGCCTGCGTTCGCCGCGCCTCATGGAGCAAGAAAAAAGGTACTACAAGCAAACCTTGCTACCGATTTGAGGTCAGCTGAAACACACAGTCCGGAAGCAGCAGCTCATGTGACGTTGAAATTATGTGCCCCTCTGTTGGCTCTGGTGGTTTCAATTAGACATCGGTATTATTAACTGAAGATTATATAAAGTTAAGGCATCGGAGTAAACACTGAACCAAATTCATGGTTTGGTATTTCCTAAAAAACACATCAGCACAAGCAGCAACATAGTATTTTGGTTGCATCATGCCTGTACCTTATATATATCGACAAATGACACTAAAATGACATCTATTGCAAATCAGGAATACCTATACTGCATATATTTAAACATTTTAGCTATAATATGTAGGTTTAATTTTGAATAATATGGTCAGGCAATATCAACACTGAGGAGTTACTGTCACAACATATGTGTTCTTTTCATGAACGCATTCATGGTTCAGAACTTCGGATCAGTTCGGGTCATAAAAGCCTGCTCAACGGGAAATATGGGGATTTCTAATTGTTGCATGATTAGACAAAAGGAGAGAAGATGGCGGCTTTATTCTTGCTGCACATTTCAATGCTTCGAGTGGGTCTAACTTGATAGTAAAAAAGACCCGGTTTCATAGAATTTTTTCTAGAATTCTTTGGAAAGACCTCGGCGTGGTTTTAGAGGTAGTAGATGATTGAACAGGCTTCGTTCTCCACATCCCGACTGCTCCCCCAATGAGTTATCCACCTTCTTCTTTTTGCTACACTCCCTAACCCTGAGGGATGTGAAGGCCTTCATAGAGTAGGGTGAGGTATCAATGACGCATGCACGCATATACCAGGTGGCCTGGCTGAATGGGGTAGACCGAGTGGTCAGTGTTGGCGCTCCTAACAACGGAATGCCGCAGATGTACCAACGATAACTTGGTTTGTGTGTCGTAAGATGAAGATTTATACCTAATAATCTATACCTAATAATAAAAGCAATCAAGCTTCCGCGGTTTGGTTTGGTCCGTCATTCGAATTACCCCTCAAGTTGATAAATATTACCCACCTATGCCACCCGTAAGTGAAAAAAAAAACGATTCGACCTAAACGTATAAGTCATATAAAAACGATTCGACCTAAACGTATGTTTCTTATTTCCTCCGTCAGTTTCGTCCGTCCTTGCGATTCCCCTTCAGGAGAAGCCGCAGTCCGTGAAAACCTTGCCGGCAGACCGGCCTCCAATCTCCATCACGCTTGAGCCTTGCACGTCCAGCATACCCAACGGAACCGCCCCCACGTGGCCGTAGAGAACTCAAGCGCGGCGTCGGCATGAGGTGCCATCTCCGGGGGAGGAGAGAAAGCCGTGCAGGTTCCCGGACCTCCGCATCAGTCTTCCGTTCCAAGATGAGGAGGAATGGCCGCCCTCCAGAGCACACGCGAAGCCGTTGAAGAGGGATCATCTGATTTGTAGTAGCGCCCTATGCTTGCTGCAGCCTGGGCCTCCGCAAGGGAGCGACACCGGTGTTTACCCTGAAACAATCTTCTTCTTTGCCGGCCTGGGTGTGGGCATCGGCCGGGGCGGGACCGAGCTCCTGGCTTCCTGCTGTATAGATACTCGCTCTACAGGAAGCGGGAACAGATGTCGCGACGGTTGAGCACGAGATGAAGTAGATGCACGGGGCCAATCTCAAGGATATGAAGCGCAAGTACAAGCATGTTCCGCTCGCTCTTGTCCAAGTAACACACCATGCTCCATCGTCATCCTCGACGGCAGTTGCTCCCTCGGTTCCTTTTCGATGCTTTTAGCCGTTGGCAAATCGAACTAGGGCGTGTCGCTTGCGTTTCTTCAGTCCATGTTCACATGGCGTCGCTAGGCTTTCTTTTTCGAATGCGGTTTGCTAGCTACGGCTTACAAGAAGCAGCAGTGCAGCACAAAGCGAACTCAATCGATCTTTGGAACACGCACAGTGGTAACTCAATAGCTCTTTGGACCGATGACTCTGAGGCCCTACGCGATCCCAATGGTCTAGCACCTGGCGTCGCCACAGTTCAAGACGTTGGCCATATGGAGGGATGATTACTTTAGATAAAAATTATTTATTGGTATATATATAATACTAAAATGGCCATTTATGTGTAGATATATCGTGTTATCCAATCAATTATAACATATAAACAGCCTTTCGGCCTCAAGTTTACCAAATGATATTTTTACATTTATCCTAAAAAAACTGTTTTGGAAACATTTTTTTATGGTTGGGAAACATAATATCAACCCGTAGCAATGTATGGGTATATGTGTTATAGTACATAAAAATCATATGAATAATGAAGCATAGAGTTATTTTAAGATAAATTTACACTTATCATTGCACCGAATGATCTAACTCAGCGTCCCTGCTATGTCAACGCGAATTTACTTTTTGTAACTTTCTATGATGTGGTTGTTTCTCCCGTTGCAACGCACGGGCATGTGTGCTAGTAATAATAAAAACAATAAGTCTTCCGCGGTTTGGTTTGGTACGTCATCTAGACTACCCCTCAAGTTGTAAATAATTACCCACCTATACCAGCGGTAGGTGGGAAAAACTGTTCGACCCAAACCTATAATAATTGTTTTTGTTTCGTACTCGTTCAATCGCTAACAAAACGGATGTTGTGCGCTGGTACGTATGTGGAGGCGTGGAGCAGAGTCCGATCCGAACCAAAACAGCCGGGCCGTACGTCATATTTCTATATATTCCGCGGTCGATTAATTAGCTCTAAAACTAGAGAGATCTCTCGGCGCGACAACAAGCGGAAAAACAGGCGGCGGCAGAGGTGAAGATCCCTGGCTACCATCGGAAGTCCCCCGAGACCATGGCGAGAAGAGGAGAAATAGGGTGCGTCATCGTATGGTTATCCTAGGCACGTCTGCGTGTTGGAAATAAGCACAGCCGTGCAATCCGAATATCCGATTAGTGCAGGCGTGCAATCAAACCATGTCTTTCGTGTGGCGCGTGTTTCGGTGACAAGCAAGTCGCCAGAAGCAATTCGATCTGTACAAGCTAGCTAGCTAAGGAAAGTAGGCATGGCCGCATAGCCGCATAGGCACATAGCCAAAGCTAGCCAAGACGTGCATGTTACCTGATCAATCAACTAGCTTGTTTGCTAGCTTGTACGTGCGATGCAAAATTTGATCGGTTTCTTCTATCTAATCAATGAAAGATTCAGCAATATGGGCTGCCATGCCTATCATTAGAAAAACGAAACAATTAAAGATTCAACCCAATGCACAAGGGATGAAGACATATGCATAATGAGGAACAAATATGCTGATTTATAGAGCTAGAACAAAAGACAAAAAATGTGCGCAAGAAGATAGAAATATGCAGCCAGAAAAAAAACTAGATAGAGCAAATTATAGCCAATCATGAGTTAGGCACAACACATCATGCAAAGATTCAATTGCAATGGAGAGTCGTACATATATTGTAACAGAATAGTAAGTTTACATCTACCATCAATCTATACCAAGAGGTCATATGAGATAAATTTATATCAAGTTATCACATGGATAAGGGGAAAATATATCAACATATATTTTTTACCCATCGAGCTATTTTTACAGTTGTGTCAACTTGAAACTCATCTGGGTAAAAAACAAATTGTTCCGCACAGGTCAATCGACTTCGGAATAAATTTTGGATCCTGCCTATACTTTTCGACCGTTTTTTTTTACTCCCATGACAATGCAAGGGCATGTTTTCTATAAATATTAAAAATCAAGATGAAAGGTCCAGGCTAGGTTATGTGGGTCGATTGAGTTTGGAGCAAAATTTGGTTTGTGCCGACATTTTTTGTTTAAAAATTGATGTTTTTCTCCCGTTGCAACGCACGGGCATATTTGCTAGTAAAATAATAAGTAAATATATTTTAATGAATTATATATTTATTGATTTAATAATTATTTATTAAATTAAAAATGGTTTAATTTCGAATTTTAGGGGCAGCACACCTCAAGGGAGCAAGGGGCGCATGGGCCACTTTGGGCCCATGGCTGGCTCGGCCAAGCCATGGCCAGCCGCACCCCCCTCCCCTCCTCTCCTTTAGTCCCACATGGGAGCTAAGGAGAGGGGTGCCCCCTATTTCCCCTATATAAAGTGCCACGTGGAGGAAATTAATTAAGGAAAAATCTCGATTAATTCCAGAAAATTCCCGACACCTCTCCACCTATCTCGTAGCCCGTGGCCCCAAGTAAGGGCCGCGTACGGGAGAGACTCCTTCCCCGTTGCACACTGTCGTGCTGCGGGAATTCCGCCAAAAGATCTACTTCCGCAACCTCAGCTGGATCGGAGGGATCGGGAGTCGTCGTCAAGTGTCGTGCGTGTGCGTACTCGGGGTGCTGCTGCTTGTGGCACCGATCGTTGCATCAAGACACCGTCGGGGCGCCGAAGCTCTCTCGGGGCGCCGGAATCGTCATCGTCATCACGTCGGGATCAACGCGACCATGAGGTCGGCTTCGTGTTCGACTACATCATCCACGTTCCTCTCGGACTTTAAACACTTTCGGTCTACAAGAGATATGTCGCCGAAACCGTCATGTTACCGCATTACTAATAGATAGATCCTGGCATTTTGAGTTGCGTTAGATAGAAAATTTTTGTTTTCTGCTAACGAATCCCTTCAGTTATTGACCTAATTGACCACCACTTTGTATAACTTTTGTAAGCGACATGTTTGGGATAAGTCATATGTTGTAAATCTCCGACAATGTAACCTCATCCAATTATAGTAATGATTTGCTGGCTGGCGTCCGTGATTTTTTCTCTTCAAAAACGTGCTTTTAATGTTAAAATCTCGTGTCCCCTATGTTGATCCTTCTTGTATCCATCGTTTATTTGGGTATCGTTTATAACAATGATTTTACTTCGGAAAAAAACAGAACAAATGGTTTTCTATGCATGTTTTAAACCTGAGGATATTATGACAATAGTACATAAAATTTACTGAGGATGTTCAGTTTCATACTTCAAGTTCTAAACATGTTATTCTAGTAAACCCAACGTAAAGACCGGCGGTCCAGCACAAGCGTACCGGCAACGGGCCTTGCTCTGCCTGTCAGAAGTTACACTCCTATCTTCATAGTTCTTAATTGAATTTGGATCACAATAAAGCAGCCACCATTTTAACAAAATACGACCAAATCTGCAACCGAGAGGAAATATGTACCGAAACTCAAAAGCATTAGTTAAATCCGAGATACTCGTGTTTATTCAGAATCCGAGAAGCTGCACAGTTGCACATGCATGTCAGTATGTCACGGCAGTATAGCTACCTCCACCACGATAGATCGGATGGCATGCACGATGCGTACGTGCATGAACATACGGTAGCCTGGTCGATCCATGTACATAGCGTCAGCTCGGCACGCAATTAAATATCTTTTCGCACCCCCGGTGGTATGGTCGTCCTCTTGGGGGGCACGCTGACTGGCACACCGGCCTGTTCGGGTCAAAGCCGTGGTAACTAAAGAGGCTGGCCGCCAAGCTCAGCTCCGGCGCCACCTCGTCCTCCAACCGCCTGGCAAGCGTCGAGGAGGAGGACTACGCCGGCCGGCCGGTTCCCAAGCATTGTGCTACCGGCCATGTCGTGTGTGTATGCTGGTTGCGCGCTGGGCATGCATTGTTTGGTGCTCGGTGCCTGCTCGTTTATATGCTCCACACGAACACAATCGTGTTCACAAATTTGTTGCGTATACGCTTTGTGTGGAGTAGTACGTGCGCATGCATGATCATTTGGGACCGATCGATTGCCAATGGGACAGCCAAACCACAATTTATGCGCTTCACCTACCTATCGTGGGAGCCCGGCCGGCCCCTACGAGTTCCATTTGAGCAGCACGCGTGAAGTCTTAACAAAACCTAGCGACGAGAGATCATTCCTAAAGGCTCCCGCTGCACCAGCAAGTTGATCCAAATCTAGAAGGGCAAAAGGCCTTCATTGATCTTGGAATGGAACAAACAACAAAAATTAAGAAGAAAAAAATATTCCTTCTTTTGAATCACACGCCGATGTGACGACGGCAATATAGCATGGGCCGCTAAAATCAATGTTGCGCTTTCATCTGATGTGTACAATCATGCCAACGCACCAAAACTACCAAAGCCACTTGTGCAAAAGGGTTTTCATTCCACACTATATCTTACCTTGCGCACGTTAGCTAGTGCTATACCTAGTACTATCCTACAAATCTGGTTGAATTAGTATTTTTCGAACCATGCATGAGGAATGCAAAAAGGAAAAGGCCACTACGACATTACAACAATACCGTTGCACTAGCTAGTCTAACGTGCGATGAGTGGATAGCGTTCATGGCGTGTCTGCCAAGCCGCGTTGTAATCCGGCCCTTTGACCTTTTTTTCTATGAAAAAACCACTTGCATTTAAGTTGCATGGATGACATAAGACTACCCACAATGGGGAGTAACATAGTGTGATAACATCATATTTTTCTAGATTATATTACTAGCTCCACAATGGGTAGTAACATATGAGTAGTGTTATGCAAAGCTATATTTATTAGGTCGTAGACTCATATGACCTTGGGAGGTGTGATGTTATAGTAACTAGCTATGTTACTCTATTCTTCTCTCTCATTATTAATTAGCTGCCACATCATCTTTTTTGCTTACGTGGCATTGATGTTACTAGTGAAGTTACTCCCATTGGGACTAGCCTAAGGAGTGGGCTTCACAGCTGTGGGCCTCGTGAGCCATGACACCCCGACACTAGTAAGAAGGATTGCATCCACTTTTTTGTTTTGGCAAAACAAGGAAAATAGAGACTTTTACCATATAAAATAACCTAAATTTATCGGAGAGGAAATAATTAAAATTTTTTTTCTTGAATAATTAAAGGATAAATATATAAGGATCAGCTAGAAAAACTAGGCCCCATGGGTGCACTTTAACGCTCTAAGAGATGGTGTCCCAAGTTATGGAAAAACGGAAATGAAATGGAAATATGGAATTTAGCATGACTAAATGAAACACTTTTTTAGCGAAAGCGGAAATGGAGCCACATTTTCTGATGGAACAAGCGCAAAGAAATAAAAATTCCATTTTCGGCTAATATGGAATTTCCGTTTTAGGGTTGATGTGCGTGGCTCCAAAAGGCCCAACATTGTGACATTTGTCATGCCGAGTTTGTCAACCATCCCATGGCGACCACATAATTTCTTTGTGTGTTCAAGGAGGCTTCCACCATTCGACTCTTGCCCCCCCCCCCCCCCCCTCTACAACGAGTAGCCACTCTAGGGTTAGGGACTAAGTTTGTCGGTTTGTTTGAGTTGCCTGATTTACTCGCATAATTCAAGGGGTATCTTTGTTCCCGCAGACATCCCCTTTCCGCTACGTGTCTGCACGATATTAGGTTTTTATCTGTTTTCAACATTATAGTTTATATATTTGTTTTCGAGGTTTCTTTATTTGCTTTTGCTTCCGTAAAAAATAGAAAATATGTGGCACCATACCACTCAGTTCCACTTGTTTCCACCCCATTCCTACTGATAAGTTGTTGGAAATATGCCCAAGAGGCAATAATAAAGTAGTTATTATCATATTTCATGTTTATGACAAATGATTATTATCCATGCTATAATTGTATTAACTGAAAACAAAATACATGTGTGGAATATAAACAACAAAGTGTCTCTAGTAAGCCTCTACTAGACTAGTTCGTTAGTCAAGAGTTGGTTAAGGTTTCCTAACCATGGACTTGTTATAGTCGCTTGATAATGGAGTCACATCATAGGGAGAATGACGTGATGGACAGACCCAATTATAAAGCATTGCAATTGATCGTGTCTTGCAGTTTCGTTGCCAACGCCTTTAGTATGCCAAGTATAGTTTCCTTAGACCATGAGATTATGTTAATCCGGTTTACCGGAGGAATGCTTTGGGGACATCAAACTTCGCTTCGTGACTGGGTGATTATAAAGATGGCTTTCAGGTATCTCCGATGGTATTTCCTGGGTGACATGAATCAAGAGTGGGATTTGTCCCTCCATGTGACGGAGTAGATATCTCTGGGCCTTCTTGGTAATATAGCATCCGGAAGTTCGCAAAAATGTGACTAAGTGGTAGTCACGGGGATCCTATATTATGGAACAAGTAAAGAGAACTTGCCAGGTAACGAGATTGAACTAGGTATGGTGATACCGACGATCAAATCTCGGGCAAGTGATATATCGTGAGACAAAGGGAATCGTATATGAGATTAATTGAATCTCCGGCATCGTGGTTCAACCGATAAAGAACTTCGTTGAATATGTAGGATTCAATATGGGCACCCCGGTCCTGCTATTGATTATTGATTAGATCATGTCTGCATGTTCTCGAACCCGTAGGGTCAGACACTTAACGCTTCGATGTAGCTAGGGCTTACGTTGAGATATTAGATGGTGTAAACGAATGTTGATTCGGAGTCTCGGATGAGATCCTAGATATCACGAGGAGCTCCGGAACAGTCCGGAGATAAAGATTTATATAAGGAAAGTGGTTTCCAGGGTTTCGGAAAAGTTCGGGAATTTTTCCGGCAGGGTAACAGAAAATTTCTAGAAGGTCCGGAAGGTTCCAAGGTGCGACCCACCGACCTCAGGGCCCACATGGACCAAGCGGGTGGTGCAGCAGCTCACATGGGCTGTCCGCACCATTCCCCAAGGCCCATGCGGCATAGGGAGGTGGGGGCTCCCCTAACCCTAAAGGGGCGCCTTGGGGGGCAAGTTCCCCCCCCCCCCGGCCGCCAGCCCTAGATGGGGAGGGGCTAGCCCCTTGCCCCACGCCTATATAAGGAGGAGGAGAGCGCTGGGGCGCAGCACCCCAAAACACTAGCCGCACCACCCCTCCTCCCTCCTCTCTCTCTTGTACACGGCTTGGCGAAGCCCTGTCCGCAGGGAAACCTCCACCATCTCCACCACCACACCGTCGTGCTGCTGGGATCTCGTGAGCCACTTCTTCCTCACTAGCGGGATCAAGGAGAAGAAGTCTACACCAAGCTGAACGTGTGGATACCGCAGAGGTGGTGCTCGTGCGGCCGGATTGGATAATATATCTCCTCGTGACTAGATGAGTCTAGTTGCGGAGATCGACAGACCAACCCCTGCATCGACAAAAGGCTTTGTTCGTTCTTCGAGGGTAAGAGATTGGATCTCACTATCGTTGCCTTCGTCTAATAGATCTAGATCCGTTGGGTTTCTTCTGCTTGTTTCATAGGAAAAATTTTGTTTTCTATGCATTGAACCCTTCAGTGATATCAGAGCCTAGATCTATTCGTAGATGTTGGTGCGATTAGAACACAAGGAGTTGTGGGCGTTGATGTTTTTGTTGCTACCTCCTCGCGTGTATTTTGTATCTTACGATGTAGTTGGATTGAAGCGGTCCGGACCAACTTTACTCGTCCACGCACGAGAGACCGGTTCCACGATTGACATGCAACTTGTATTGCATAAGTGGCTGGCGGGTGTATGTTTCTCTAGCTATAGTGAGATGCGATCTACAATGGGAGGCCTTTTAAAAGGATGAGTAAATAAGCAACTTTTATATCACCGTTGTGGCTTTGCGTAGATTAGAACGGTTCTATCTCATAACCCATAGAATCCACGTAAAAATTGCATAAAAAAGTAGAGGACGTCTAACTTGTTTTTGCAGGGTTTGTGATATGGTATGGCCAAGATGTGATTTGTGATAATGTATGAAATGATCATGTTTTGTAATTTTCATGACTTGCATGTTGATGAGTACGTCAACCGGCAGGAGCCTTATGGTTGTCTCTTTATTATTGTATGACATGTGTATCACTTTAATGCCATGTAATTGCTTTACTTTATCGCTAAGAGTAGCAATAGTCGTAGTTGCAATAGTTGGTGGAGACATTAATGAGACGGCGACGTCATGCTTGTGGTGATGGAGATCATGCCGGTGCTTTGGAGATGGAGATCAAAGGCACAAGAAAAGGCTATACCATGTCACAGATTAAATTGTATGTGATTGCTTAGATTTGATCACGACGGTAGCATGATAAGGTGATCTATCTCGTTAATATCAAGACGTGTTCTCCCCAAGTATGCGCCATTGCAAAAGCTCATCGTTTTGAAGCACCACGTGATGATCGGGTGTGATAGACTCTACGTTCACATACAACGGGTGTAAGCCAGATTTACACATGCGGAAATACTACGGTTTCCTTGACGAGCCTAGCATGTACAGACATGGCCTCGGAACACAAGAACCGAAAGGTTAAACACGAGTCATATGGATGATATGATCAACATGGTAATGTTCACCATTAGAGCTGCACTTTATCACGTGATGATCGGATTTGGTGTAGTGTCTTTTGGATCGTGTGTCACTAAACAACCAGGGAGATGTTGAGTTTAGTGGAAGTTCATTAGTAATTAGATTAACTTGAACCAATTATCATGAACAACCAATCAAATTGTATTTGCATAATTTGTTGTAGCCAATGGCGTTCGTAAACTACCTTACACTTAGAAAGTTAATTGAGCTGAAACTGTTATGATTTGGCAGAACAAATTTGATTGGTACCATGTTAGTGAAATTTAAATTTGAGTCCTATTGTAAATTTTTCGGTAAAACCGACCTAGCTCCATATGATTAATAGTTGATTGATCTAAAGAGCAATAATTCCGACTTAGTATCTGGTGTCATGCGTGTTTCCACAATACCGGATTTGAAAGAATGTTTTGAGAATCAAGGAAATCTGGGAGCTAAAAAGGATTGTTTTCAGTTACAAGAAAGGAGTGAAAGATATATTGATATCTGAAACCCTGTTTGTGGCAACATGACAGAGTATAATTTAGTGTGACAATGTATGCTTATATTATTTGAATATATGCAAGGATTGCAGACACTAATATTGTTCTCTAAATTCCTTCCTTCGAGCTACAGTAGCTTCATCACAAAGTTGTTATGATGGGATGGATTAAAAGTATGTGGTAAAAATCGTTTACTATACTTGGAGATAGCTAAGAGTGGAATCGGGAAGAATGCTAAAGATATGATCATATTGAGTAAAGCGGTCAACTTCAAAGTGTTACTCCAAAGGTGATAGTATATGACTAACACGCCAAGGAGCATGTGCTAGTTCGACTGGCATTGTTTGATGTTGAATGATTCTTATATAAAGGAAAGGAAATACTGAAAATAAGAATTACAAAAGTATATGGCAGAAAATAAAGGACTGGAAAAGTCCAGCTCAGATGTATATAAATGATATACAAGTTATAGATGTGATTTACTAGTTAACTATGTATTCCTTGGGTATTTTGGATACCGGATTGGTTGGTATGATTTGTCATACAAATACAATACAAGAAATACTACGGCCTAAAAGAACTAGTAGAAGATATTGTGACGATGCACGACAAGAATGGAAATAAATTGTTATTTTGTTCATCGTTGCGTCCAACCAAAACTTCAAGATTTATTTTAAGAACTTAATAAATCGTTATTTTGTTTCGGTTGTTTGTGAGAATAAGTAGTTGTTCGAACTACGACCATGTTCCATAATTGATGGATGAGTTAATATAAATCACATTGGAAACATCTATAAATGCTAAACATTGCAAGACAAAATATTAAAGAATTTCACTTAAATTGTGACACCACCTTTTAGTTCATATTGGAGATAAAAACATGAGGGAACTCCATGTTGATGGATTTTTGGAGTTATTTTGTTTTCGAATAAATTGACGCTTGTGAGCCCTTTTTCCAAAAGATGACTAAAACACCGTTCATAGGCCAAAGTTGAATGGGCGACTAATTTAGTGGAGATTATACATATTGATGTATATGGTCCATTATGTGTAGCCGTGTGTGGTGGATTGATTTTCCTTCATAAAATACCACAAATGTTTTAAAATGAAAGGAGTTTGATATTTTTGAATTAGTTCAAAGTATCGTTGGTATGAAGTGAAAACATCGTAACAACAAATCAAGTATTTATGATTGGATCATAAAAAAAATTGAGTTACGAGTTTAGCAAAAACATCTGAGGAGTTGCAGAATTGTACCACAACTTATGCTTCCCGAAAAACCCCACATGAGTGTGGAATGTTCAGGAGATAGGATTAAACCTTGTTGGACTGGTAAGATAAATAAAATGCCATTATATTTTGTAGTTTATGCTTTAGAGACTACCGCTTTACACTTAAAAGAGTGCCATCATGATCCGTCATAATTGACACCATGGTTTGGGTGGTGACCCGAAAATTGTCTTTTCTCAAATTTTGGTATGCATAGCATGTGTAAAATGTTTACAACCAAATCGGATAAATACTAGTTTATAAGTTTATCCCAAACCTGTTGGGCATTTCTCCTGTCACTAAACTTTGGACGAAAGTGTTTGTCAAGAAAGTGGATTTCTCGAGAAAGTGATTCTTGCGAAATAGGTGAGTGGGAGTGTAACATCCCAAATTTTGGAATGTTTTAAAAATCACAAAAATTTTAAAAATTTATAAATAATTAAATAAAGTCTCCAAAAATCAAGAAAAGCTTTTATAGAAGATTGTTTTGACTTCTTCAAAGTCATATTTTAAATTAAATATTCCCTTATCTTCCAATCTAAACTTTCAAGTTTTGGAAATAAAATATTTAAATGAGTTTCAAATAGTACTTTCCACTTGGATATTTGGTTTCAAAATAAATAATATGGGGATATTATAAACCCCAAATTATTTGAGAAAATGATTTAAACACCTTTCCAATCTTTGTTTTATAAAATGTTTTATCTTAAACTATCTTTAAATATGAAAATGACTTATAATTTTGAATGATATTACTCATCCTATTTCTCTGGTTTTTATTTAAATATTTTGAGATATTTATAAACCCTAATTTGGAAAATCTCCAAATAGCCATATAAGGCAAATTTGACCAAAAGGGTATTTTGGTAATTTTGTTTTGACCAAAAATAGATCCTAAATGTCTATTTTGACTATTTGGAATTTTACAAATTTTTAAAAATTTATTTGACTTGATTTGGAGGCCTAAATCAAAAGTTATAAAAGAAAACAGAAAAAGGAAAAAGAAAAAAGGGAAATACCTGACAGGTGGGACCCACCGTGACGTCATCGTCTTCAATCTCCACTACGGCAGTTCTGCCGATCGATCTCCCTCTTGATTGCCGAAGTTTGGAGCCACCCTTGGCCTCCCCGAGCCCTCCCCCTTAAAGCCCACGACCCCTCTTCCTTTGCCCTCTGCTCCCCTCTCGAATCGTGCCCCAAGGCTGCCGCTATTCCTTGCCGGAGCTCCGCACGGCTGCCGGTGTTCTTCGCAAGTTTCCGACGAGCTCAGGTCGCCCCTCCCCTCCCTCTCTAGCCTAACCTCACCAGCATCTTGTGGCGCATCTCCCTCACACTTTTGTTTGCCCAGGGACGCCCCAAAACCGCCATGTTCATCCTCGACCGAGGGTGCCGTCCGTTGCCGTCACTCCGACCGCCCGTCACCGTCAGTTCCAGGTAGCCCGGGTTGAGGTGTTCTGCACCATCGACTACGCCTCGCCGAGCCGCACCTCGTCGTATCCTCTCTGGGCCCAGGAGACCATCGTGGCGCCGTCGCCGTCCACCGCCCGAAGCAGCGCCGCCGTTTCCCTCTTCCCCGGTGACCTCGCGCCGGCAGGTATGGTCAACGACCCCAGATCCGTCCGATCTGGAATAGACGACGAAGATTAGAAGTTTTAAATGAACCGGTATGGTTCAATATCGTCCCTCAGATCTAGATCCAACGGTTCAAAACAAACCACCCTTATGCCAACGTGGCATGCCCAGTCAGCACCAGTCAGATCCGAGACAGCCAGGGAATTTCTGTGATTTTCCCGAATTTAGTTGTTTCTGTCTGTTTTGCAGAAAAGCCCCTGCATCTTAGTTTTATCATATCTTTTTATTGGTTTAGCCAATTTCAAATATTTTTATATATTTGAAATCCTTGGAATCTGTAGAATCTTTCTGGTGTTTTAGTTTTCTGTTTTGAGTTAGTTTAAATTATTAAATTTTCAAAAGTGTGATTTGAGTAATTTTAACATAACTTTATTTCTATAAGTCCAAAAATTGCAAGAAAAATAGTTTTAGAAACCTTAGAATATGTGTAATATTATTCCTCTATTTTAAAAATATTTTTGAGCATTATTTTGATGATTTAAAAATCAGAGACTCAATTTGAGTATTTTATATAGTTTAAATTTTATTAAATCTTTTTAACTTGTTTTCTTTTAGAAAAATATTCCAAATATGACCCTCAGTCCAGAGAGACCAGAACCAAGCCTAGCTACCTTTGTTGCTATCCTTACTTGATGTTGTGTTTGTTTTGTTGGTTGTATTGTTATTTATTGTGATTTGTTTGTATTGTTTAGAGTGAACGGAGTGCTCCAAGTTACGTTGAAAAGAGTGTGTGAGCAACGACAGGTTTTTCAAAGGCAAGTGATGCTCACACATGAAATTTTCCTAAGTATTTTGATATGCATTGTAGTTTACTTTTCTAAGTAGAATTGCATGTTAGGTTTTATTACTATGCTATGCTAAACCTGTGTAGTATTACTCCAAATATTCCTAAGTGTCTAGTACCTATATAATAACTTAGTAGATATTAGCGATGCTACGCTGAAAATGTTTTATAAAAGTAATGAGTTGAAAATTTCTACTAAGTTAAAGAACCTCCTGGGTGGATTTTGGCTTTGCTTGGTGGTTTATAGTTGAGTGTCTACTCGGGGCCATGTTTATAGTGTTTTTCACCTGAGATTGGCTCACTTGTGGACGGCCACCCAGGGACAAAGAGATTTAAGTTACTCCATGTGAAGATTGCTTCCAGTGCAGCCACTTGGTATTATGGCTCTGCCTTGACTAAGTAAGTTCTAGGAACCTGATTCCGGCAGTTCTCAGCGGATGAATATCTTGTATGGGTCTGCCTGACGAACAGGGGACTGGTTCCCAAAAGTCTCGTCTTCATCTTCACCTTTCCTTTTCACTTCAAGAAGGTCAAGGACAGAATGGGTGGATGAAGTCTTGTGGTGAAAGTGCACAACCTCTCGAGAGTGTCAAACTATGATCATAGCCGTGTCCCCGGTTACGGACAATTCTGAGCAGCTGAACAAGGATGTCAACTGAAGATCTCAACATTCCTATTTATCTAAGTTAAAACTTGATGGGTCAACAAGAGTAGTTGAGACAGTGGTTTTCATGCCATGAAAGTCTCGTATAGTTGAAAAGAAGTTTTACAAAGAGTTAGGAAAAAGTTGGCTTTCTGCAAAATAGCCTTCAACTCCACCAGCCAAATATGCATATAGCTATTAGGAGTTTGCCTTTATGAGTCCACAAGTATCACTTGCCAGATCCATTTTAATGGTTCTGACCAATTTTTGGCTGTAACCTACGTGTTGCAGGTTTTCTGACGACGAGTAAGGAAACGAATTAGGGTTTCGAGTCTGCAACCAACATGTCTGCCTGTGGCACATGAAGATGATGAGGCTCCATGCTATTTTAATTTTTTCCGCTACTGAACTTTGTAATATGCTAGCCTTTGGCTATGCAACTTGTAAAGTTTTATTCTTCTGGATCATTGATGTAATAGATATTTGACGCAACTGCATGATATTACATCTTGAACTGTGGTGCTAGCTATTCGATCCAGGGACTAGCACAATAACACAGGGATCTTGGCCTATTTTAAAAAGGCAAGGTCACTATAGATGTTATCAGAGCACTGTGTTGCCTGTAGGTTTGAAACCCTAGGTTTGGATTAGATCTAGGAAAAGACTTAGAATTGAAATCTATCTTATTCAAAAGAAAATATTTGCAAGTTATCTTTTCTCATACTCTCATCTACTATTCATTTTCTAAGACATCTTACCTCATATAAAATGACCCTTAATGGTGGATACAACTCAACTGATGTTAGACCGATGAAGATCACCACAAGACAGATGTGCTACATTGAAGGTCAAAGAAGAACTTGAAGAAATTCCATAAAGAGATAGATGAGACCACCACTTTAGTTACCTTGCTAGAACAACGATAATTTGATAATGTATTGATCATACTTAGTTAGTATGGCAATACTAGGTTGTTTTCTGATCATGTTGTTTGGAGTGATGAATGTTTGTTAGAAGTTGTTTGTAAGATGAATTGCCTTGATCTGCTTGTTTGGGTAGGAGTACTCTCTCTTAGTATCCCTCTATCTCTACTCATCCATGCTAAACTAAACAGATGTCCCAGCCAAATTCCAACAACCCGGTGATACCTACACTACAACAGTTACTAGATGCACAGAAGAGGTTGTGTCGGAGATTGTCCCCAGGAACTAGGGGTGTCTCCAAGGTATCGTGTAAGGGGCTGAACACGGAGTCAAACAATCCACAACGTGCTCCGGCGACGGTGCTCGTCAGGCTCGCTGCGGACGACACTGCAGAGATTGACACAAGGTATTACCCAGGTTCAGGGCCCTCTTATGGAGGTAAAACCCCTACGTCCTGCTATGGTGTATTGCACTGCTTGAAGAGTTTACAGTACAAGGAGAGCTTGTCGAGCTCGAGGTGGCTAACAATGGCTACTTGCTAGTCTTTAGATCTAGGGTTTTTGAGCAGGCTCCTAGACTCCAAAAACCGAACCCCTTGCTTGGGCGTGCTCCTCCTCCTTTTATAGGCGTCCTGGGCCTCTTCCCGCCCAAACATTTGGGCGGGAATGGCTACCACATGGCGACGAAGGAGGAGGCGCGGTGCACCGTAAAGGTGAGGTCTACCATAAAGGTAAAGCTCGTGGACGCGGTCCACGGCAGGGGAACGGCGTCACCAAAGCTGAAAAGGGGCACCAACCAGCTGGACAGCGGGCTGGCGCTCGCCGAGGTGGGAGGCGGCCCACGGTGACGTCGTCCTTGGAGCGTAGCTGCAGACTGTTCCCTTGTCACCAAAGAGGCAATACTCGTTGTCCGCTTTGCTTGGCTCCGCTTTGTTGACTGCTTTATACATGGAAACGGCAACTGCGGCGTCGTCGTCATCGCGCGTAGGCACGCGCGTCACTCTGCGCAGGGCGCAGAGTCCATGTGCGCTCTGCCGCGGGGGCAGAGAGCGCTTCCCGAGGAAAGCGCTTCGCGAGGCGAAAGGCCTCGCCAAGCCTTGCGGCTTGGTCCTTAGTAGAATTTGTGGGCGGCGTCGGAGACGCCTTGTCGAAGAGCGATCCCTCGCCAAGGGAAAGAACCCTTGGCGAGGAGAACCCTTCGCGAGGAGAGAAAAACCCTCGCGAAGCTCGCCAGGCTTGGAGAGCCTGGTCCTTAGTGAAAATCACCTGAAGAATCTTATGGGCCCTGGCAGGCCGGCCCGTGGTACCCTGGTTTCCACTGTGCCGACAGTAGCCCCCGGGCCCGCGATGGGCACGCCGAGGCCCATGACGAAGGCGAAGCGTCGAGGGGCCAAAGATGCCTGACAGGGCCGCGACACGTGTCACGCAGCGGTTGCGCCCGCGGCCGCGGCCTCCTCGGCTCCAACGGGTGACGTGGTGGGGCCCGCCACGACTCGAGTGCTGGTCAATAAAGCCTGGGCGCGCAGGCGGCGCCCATTACTTCTCCCGTAACTCCTCCGCACACTTCCCCCCACGCCTCCAAACTCTCCAGAGAACTCCACTCTCCAGAGCACTCTTCTTCTTCTCCGGCGACCATGACGCCCAAGAAAGCAGGTGCCGACTTGAAGGGCAAGGCCACCGTGCAGGCGAGCTCGTCGGCGGCGACAGTGCGGGCGGGCACGTCCGCGGCGATGGCGCGTGCCGCTGCTCTCGAGGGAGCACTGCCGAAGACGCGTGTCACCGCTGCCACGATAGCGACGGTGCGCCACCTGGCGGCGGCGAAGACCAACGAGCATGGCGCCACCGAACTGAGGCCGGCCGGTAGCAGGCTCACCGACACCTTCTACCCCATCTTCATTCATACTCTCTACGCCGGCCTGGTACCACCATTCTCTGATTTCCTCCTGGCGATCTTGGAGACGTACCAGATCCAACTTCTTCATCTTCATCCCAACTCCATCCTCATCCTTGCCATCTTCGCCCACTTCTGCGAGGCCTACGTCGGCATCCGCCCCTCGGTGGCGCTCTTCCGCAGCTTCTATTCTCTTCGGAACTCCGCCAAGGGCGAGCGGCTCGGATGCGTCTCTTTTCGCATCGTCGACGCTCGGAGCGACAACTACATCCCCATCGCCTGGCTCGGCGAGGTCGCCGTCACCAAGGTGACGAAAAAGGTCGACAAGTTCCGCGAGAAGTGGCTCTTTGTCGACGCCAAGGCCACCAACCCTCTCCTGGAGGTGCCCGAGGCGCCGCCGAGGAAGTGGGCGCGCTGGTCGAGCGCGGACTTCAGGGGCTCGAAGCTTGACGCGGTGTACGTGTACTTCCGTCACATCCGCGACGCAGGGGTCACCGGTCAAATGGTGGCGAAGGACTTCACCAGGCGCCGCATCGCTCCCCTTCAACAGCACGCCGAGCCGGTGTGGCGATACGACGGCAAGGACGACGCCATGCGGCTAAGCAGGGACGGCTTCGAGCCTGATGTGCTCCGCCAGATCATGAACGTCCTCTTCACATCGCCGGAGATCCCGTCCGCCAAGACAGAGGCGACCAAGCCGCTCATCGTCTTCGCCGAGGAGAGCATAGAGGAGCAGCGCTCGCATATGCCCATCTTCGACGAGTGGGGAATCGTGCCCGCGGGGCACAGCGGGCCTCGCCCTAACCCGTGGGCGGCGGAGCCGGAGTACGTGGATGAGGCTCCTGAGGCGGAGGAGGCTGAGTCTGCCGAGGAGGAGGCCTCGAGAAGCGAGGACCCCCTTGGCGAGGACGAGGCTTCAAGGGGCGCTGACCCCGTCGGCGAGGGCGCCCGATCCTCGAGGAGCGCCCACGCCGAAGTGGACCTCCAGGTGCTTTCCTCCGACGACGAGGAGGACGCCTTCCGCATCGTCCGCTCCCAGCGCGCCGGTGAGGAGGAGGAGACGAGCGGCGGCGGAAAAGGGCGTTGCGAGCCCCGCTCCAAGGCCGTCCACGACAGGAGGGCCGCAACCGCGGGAGGCATCCCTCGCGCGGAGACAAGCGCGGCCCAGGAGGAGGCCGGAGCAAGCCTCACCCAGCCTCCCAAGGCGAAGAAGAGGGTGTGGGTGATGGCCGGCGAGTAAGCCCTTGACTTCTCTTTCTTCTTCCATATTTCACTTTTAGAATTCCCCCTTTTTGAAGGATTTCTCGACTTGTCTTCCTCTCAGGCAGCCCGCGGAGCCAAAGAGGCGGCGGCTCGGCGAGGTTGGAGAGACCACCAGCATCGCCACGGAGACACTTGCAGCCGGCGAGCCGCAGCAGGCAGTTGCCTCTCCCGCGGTCGAGCACCGCGCGGAGACGGTGGTGGCCGAAGAGAGCGTAGCGTCGCCGATTCGGGCGGCGACTCCTCCAGCGGCGGAGCACCGCGTGGAGGAGGAGACGGCAGAGGCGGCGACGTCGCCAACCAGGGCGGCGACTCCTCCGGTCCAGCAGGAGGCGGAGGAGGAAACCGTGGACGAGGACATCGTCGCGGAGCCGCCTCCAGAGGAGGGGGCCTCGAGAAGGGGCGACGCGCCCGAGGCCGCGGCAGACGCGGCCGAGGCCGCGGCGGACGCGGCCGAGGCCGCGGCGGACGCGGCCGTCGCAGAGGGGGCCGGAGGTGCCCCTGTGGAGCAGGAGGCAGAGACGCCTCTGGAGCCCCCAAGCGACGGGGCCGGGCGCGAGGAGATGCCCAGCCCCCTGAGGGCTCCCGATGCGGGCGGCGAGGACGACGCCCCCACAAGCCCCTCGGTCGCGGCGGGGGCCGCTACAAGTTTGGGGCAGGATGCCCTAGGCGCCTCGACAAGCGTCGAGGCCTCTGCGCCCCACGGCAGCGTGGGAATCTCCTTGGCGCTGCAGGCGCCGCATCGTCAGGCAGCGCATCGCCGGATCGTCCTCAACCGGGCGCGACGAGCGCTCGACGGGCTGGAGGAGCAGCTTGCCAGGGAAGAAGACGCCCTGGCGGAGGAAAGGGCGAGGCTTGGCGACGCCTGGACCCTTCTCTTCGAGAGGGTGGAGGTGTGCCGCCGGTGGGATGCGGCGGCCCAGGTGGAACGCCAAGAGGCCCTCCGCTTCGCCAAGGAGACCCGCGACAGCGTCAAGTGGGAGGCGCAGGAGGTGATGGAGGAGCTCGATGCCGCCAGGGAAGCGCTCGAGGTGGAAACCACCTCCAAGCATGACGAGCTGGCGGCCGCGAAGCAGAAACTCGCCGCCGACACCGAGGCCGCCAAGGCCAGCCTGAACGAGCTCCGCGAGCGGCTGGACGCCCGCGAGGAGCAGCTGGCGCCCCGCGAGGCCGGGCTAAAAAGGCGTGAGGAAGAGCTCGCCCTCCAGGAGAAGGAGCTGCAGCGGCGCGAGGAGCAGGTCCAGCTGCTGGCGAAGGACCAGGCCACCCGCGAGGGGCAGCTGGAGGAGCGTGAAGGTCGGGTGGCCACCGACGTGGCCAACCTTGCGGCGGAGCACAAGAGGCTCCAAGAAGAGGCTGACCTCAAGGTCAAACTTGTCCGCGAGAACCTCTCCAAGGAGTACGACGAGAAGGTCGCGAAGCACGAGGACCGCCTCACGTCCACACGCAAAGGGCTCGAGAAGCGCGTCAAGGAGCTTGAGCAGGAGGAGAAAAGGTTGACCTCTTGCCTCCAGGCCTCTCGGGAGGCCCAAGCGCGCGCTGAGGGGAACGCCATTGCCTTGGAGAAGGATCTGGACGAGCTCCGGCAGCAGGTGGGGCCGGTCACGGCCCTGGTGGAGCAGGCACGAGACCAGCGCCAGGTTGACCGGTTCATGACGCGCCAGCGTCAAAGCATTCTTCAGAGCCTGGTGAGCCGTGTGCGCGCCGTCGGGAGAGATCTGAGGATCGACGTTCCCTCCTTCTCCGTAGCGACCGACGACGAGACCTCGTACTCGCTCTTCTTCGAGCAGTTCCTTGGAAAGCTTGAAGGGGTCGCGAAGAGCTTCGACAAGCGCGTCGTGGAGGAGAGTCGCGACCTCCTCGTTGTCGCCGTCACCAACGTCTTCAGCAACCTCGTGAGGCTCCAGCCCCCACTTGACCTTGAGGACGTGATGGCGCCACCACGTGCCATCAGCGACAAGGCGCGGGAAACCGCCAAGCAGGCCGCCATCGCGTACGCCAAGAAATTCGACCAAGTCTTGGTCGATGAAGACGAAGGCGAAGGCGACGGCGAGGGAGGTGCCCTAGGAGCAGGAGCTGGCGCGGATGGAGCGGGGACCTCGGGAGGCGCGATGGCCTGAACTCCTTCCCTGGACGTGCAGAGGCGCATACTATTTTAGCATTCATTTTGTTTGTAAGCTTTGTAAAAACTTGTTAAGTTATTTGAAGTATGCTTGTGGACGTCCCTCGGGAGGCTTTTGTCTTTTCCCTTTCATGTCTTTTCGCTCTACGTCTTAGGACCCTCTCTTAGCGCTACACCACCGCCGCTTCGGTATGTGCGAGTCAGTGCTCCACAAGTCCGGGGGGTGAGTGAGGCCTCAAGAAGTAAGAGCTCCTCGAAGCGCGATGCTTGGGGCCCCCCTTTGACGTGCAAGCAGCCCATGAGGCATAGGAGAGAGAAAAGAGACTCGAGGGGCGAAAACCAGCGGGAAGAGATCCGAACAAGTATTTAGACTTAGCTTTGCCGAGGTGTTTTTTGCCTTGGAAAGGGTGTTGGTTCCCTGGCGAGGCGTTTTCGCTGTCGTTGCCTGAGGCTTGGAGAGCCTGCTTTCCTGCACTTGGAGAAATAGGCGTATCCACAAGCAATAGACAGCTAAAGAATCTTATGGTGCTCGTAGGTTCCTTCATGTGTGTCTCGCGAGGAGAAACAGGCACCAAGGTTTTGGTGATCCTTGGTGAGTTGACGTGCGCGGGAGCTGACCCATGAGTTCAGAGCTCCTTGGGAGTTGACATGCATGAGAGCTGACCCGCAAGTTCAGAGCTCGGATCCCTTGGGTTTTAGGCGCTGCCGGGGTGCTCCCGTGGCATGGCACCCTGCTAGCCCCCGCTCGTGAGATACACAGGAGGGATCATACGAACAGAGATAAACAGCAATAACAGCTTTTACCAAAGTCGCAAAACATGCCGGCGCGATGCGCAAAGGTTCAGAATGACCTGGAATAGGTGTTCATTACACTGGCGTGGCCAGGAGTTTTTCTTCTTTGATGATGAAGTGTCGCTCCTCCGGGAGCGCGCTCCCCTTATTTAGGAGGCAGGCTGGCGCCGACGGTGACACAAGCCCCCGAGCCACTTGCCTCCAGAGACCCTTGTTTTGTCGCAGCCTTCTCCTGGGAGAACAGCTGCTTCTTCTTCGCGGGGGGCCTCGGGAGGGGTTCCTCGTCCTCGTCGGCGGGTGACGCCACCGCGGCAGCCTTGTAGGCCGCTTGCGCAGCGTACAGGGCGTCCGAGACCACGCCGCGGATGACAATGGTGCCACCCGAGCCAGGGAGCTTGACGAGGTTGTAGGCGTGGTGGGTCACCGCCATGAACTTGGCGAGGGCGGGGTAGCCGAGTATGGCGTTGTAGGGTAGGCCGATGTGCGCGACGTCGAAGTCGATCAGCTCGGTGCGGTAATTGGCCTGGGTGCCGAAAGTGACGGCGAGCCTCACCTGCCCCAAGGGGGTGGTAAGACCCTCTGTCACTCCCGAGAAGGGCCTGGTAGGCATGAGCCGCTCGTAGGGCACCTGCAGCTTCTCGAATGTCTCGACGGAGATGACGTTGAGGCCGGCGCCCCCATCGATGAGCGTCTTAGAGACGGCGATGTTGTTGATGGTGGGGGTGCAGACCAACGGGATGGTGCCAACGGTTGACGTGGACTTGGGGTGGTCGCCGGAGTCGAAAGTAATGGGGCACTGGGACCACTTGAGGGGCCTGGAGGCCTCGACTCTAGGGAGGGCTGCCGCGACTTCGCGAGCGAGTTGCTTGAAGTGGCGGTTGGAGCGAGGGGCCTGAGCCCCGCCAAGGATACAAGCTGCCCCGCGAGGCACCTGTTAGCCTTCGTCAGCCTCGGCCGGCAGGTTGTCGTTTGCGGGCTGGGCAGCGTTGGCCTGGGGGTTCTGCTGGTAGTTGTCGTTGTAGTTGTTGTTCCAGCGTCGCCCCCCGCGGCCGCTGCGGCCTCCGCCGCGGCCTCCGCGGCCTCCGTTTGCCTCGCGAAGCCTCGCGAAGCCTCTTGATGTCGAAGCAGTCCTCGGTGGCGTGAGAATGCCTGTTGTGGTAGATGCAGAAGGGACGGTCATCCTTCTTCTCAGGTCCTGCGGCTGGAGTGGCAGCTTGGCGAGACTGCTTGGCGTCAGGCTCTGCCGCGAGGACCGCAGTAGTCTTGCGCTTCTCAGAGGATTTCTTCTTCTTGGACCCCTCGGCGGGGTCCCCTGGCTCGTTCTTGACGAACAAGCGGCCCTCTTCAGCCTTGGCGCACTTGTCCGCCAAGTCGAAAAGCTTGACGACGGTGGTAATGTTGTCGTGGATGCCGAGCTTCTGTGACCCCAGCCTGGAAGGCCGAAATGACCTGTGCGTCGGTGGCGTTGGGGATCTTGTTGCGCACTTGGCGAAAGCGCTGGATGTACTTGCGGAGGGTCTCGCCGGGCTTCTGACGCACGGCGCGGAGGTCGTTGTAGGTGAGGCCGCGCTCATACGTGCCCTTGAAGTTGGCGACGAAACACCGGCAGAGCTCCTCCCAAGAGTTGATGGACTTGGCGGGGAGGTTGGTGAGCCATGAGGACGCAGAGTCCTTGAGGGCCATAGGGAACCAGTTCGCCATGACCTTGTCGTCGCCCCCGGCGGCCTGGATGGCCAAAGAGTAGAGCTGCAGGAACTCCAGGGGGTTGTTCTTGCCGTCGTAGCGCGGAGGGAGGTCCGGCCTGAACTTGACCGGCCAAACGACGCGACGAAGGCTGCGAGTAAACGCTGCCGTTGTGCCGTAGGTGACCGTGCCGTTGGCAAGAGTGGCGCGGAGGTGGCGCCCGGCGGTGGCGATGTCCTGGACGGCGCGGTTGCGGCGTTCTTGCCCGCGCTCGATGCTCACGCGTGCGTCCTCAGGGGCTCGCTGCACGATCTGGCAGTCATGCGGCGACGACGCGTGCGACGCAGCGCGGCAGTCGCGAGGAGGAGCCCCCGCTGGAGCAGGTTGCGGTGCAACCGGTGGAGCCGGAGCGGGTGTGGGCTGGAGAGGAGGCGCGGGAGGTGCGCCGGGCGCCACGTCCCCCACGAGCGCAGAAGGAACCAGGGAGCGAGACGGCGCAGGTGCCGCGGCGCGAGCGGCGCCGATGAGCTCGGCAACGCGGTTGAGCCAGGCCTACTGAGCCGCCGGCGTGGGGCGGTACTGCAAGCAGCTCCTGCGCCATGAGGAGCGCAGTCGCCGGGCTGGGCGTAGGGCGGCCCAGCGAGGAGGCAGCACGGTCCCGCGACGGGGGCAGGGAGGAGGCCTCCTCTTCGCCAAGGTCGTCCTCAGCGTGGTCGATGTCGTCGTCGTCAGGGTGCTCGACGCGGGGCTCGGGGTCGACACGGCGCTCCGGAGCAGAGCCCCCACGCGGGCGGCCGCGCGGGCGGCCTGCGGGAGCGGTGGCGGCGCTAGCCGTCCGGCGAGCGAGACGTTCGGCACGAGAACCGGCCATGGCTGTGTCGAGGATGAAGACGCGCCTCAGCCCCCTACCTGGCGCGCCAAATGTCGGAGATTGTCCCCAGGAACTAGGGGTGTCTCCAAGGTATCGTGTAAGGGGCTGAACACGGAGTCAAACAATCCACAACGTGCTCCGGCGACGGTGCTCGTCAGGCTCGCTGCGGACGACACTGCAGAGATTGACACAAGGTATTACCCAGGTTCAGGGCCCTCTTATGGAGGTAAAACCCCTACGTCCTGCTATGGTGTATTGCACTGCTTGGAGAGTTTACAGTACAAGGAGAGGTTGTCGAGCTCGAGGTGGCTAACAATGGCTACTTGCTAGTCTTTAGATCTAGGGTTTTTGGGCAGGCTCCTAGACTCCAAAAACCGAACCCCTTGCTTGGGCGTGCTCCTCCTCCTTTTATAGGCGTCCTGGGCCTCTTCCCGCCCAAACATTTGGGCGGGAATGGCTACCACATGGCGACGAAGGAGGAGGCGCGGTGCACCGTAAAGGTGAGGTCTACCATAAAGGTAAAGCTCGTGGACGCGGTCCACGGCAGGGGAACGGCGTCACCAAAGCTGAAAAGGGGCACCGACCAGCTGGACAGCGGGCTGGCGCTTGCCGAGGTGGGAGGCGGCCCACGGTGACGTCGTCCTTGGAGCGTAGCTGCAGACTGTTCCCTTGTCACCAAAGAGGCAATACTCGTTGTCCGCTTTGCTTGGCTCCGCTTTGTTGACTGCTTTATACATGGAAACGGCAACTGCGGCGTCGTCGTCATCGCGCGTAGGCACGCGCGTCACTCTGCGCATGGCGCAGAGTCCATGTGCGCTCTGCCGCGGGGGCAGAGAGCGCTTCCCGAGGAAAGCGCTTCGCGAGGCGAAAGGCCTCGCCAAGCCTTGCGGCTTGGTCCTTAGTAGAATTTGCGGGCGGCGTCGGAGACGCCTTGTCGAAGAGCGATCCCTCGCCAAGGGAAAGAACCCTTGGCGAGGAGAACCCTTCGCGAGGAGAGAAAAACCCTCGCGAAGCTCGCCAGGCTTGGAGAGCCTGGTCCTTAGTGAAAATCACCTGAAGAATCTTGTGGGCCCTGGCAGGCCGGCCCGTGGTACCCTGGTTTCCACTGTGCCGACAGGTTGAATCAGCTGATGACCCAAAACCAAGAAGACAACAAGGACATTCCAGCACCACCTTCATCTCAAGTGGATATGTTGATCAAATTTTTAAAGCTTCGACCAGAAAAGTTCTCAAGAACTGCAGAACCTATTTTGGCCAATGATTGGCTTCGTTCAGTGAATAAGGATTTAGTGACCATCGGATGCACAGATGCGGAGAAGGTTATATTTGCGGCACATCTTCTAGAAGGACCTGCAGCAGACTGGTGGGACAGCTACCAGATCACACATCCCATTGAAGAGATGACATGGGAATTGTTCCAAGAAGGATTCCGTGCTGCACATATTTCATCTGGAGTGATGAAACTGAAGAGGGAAGAATTTTACGAGCTCCGACAAGACGATCGAGATGTTATAGAATACATGAATGAGTTCAATAATCTGGCGCGCTACGCACCAGATGATGTTGATACAGATACCAAGAGGAAAGAAAGGTTCCTAAATGGTTTGAATGACAAATTATCCATTCTACTGACAGTTGCCTATACCCCTAACTACCAGTCACTGGTTGACCAAGCTGTAGTCTTGGAAAGCAAACTGAATCAAGTTGCAAACAAGAAGCGAAAGCTTAGTTTGGAAAAGCATCACTCAGAATCACAGCGGGAATGGCACACTTCACATAACGAAAGTGTTCATTTTGAGTTCGACCATCATGAAGACCACAACCACCAATGTCATATTAATGATGGACATGACCTTCATAGAGAAAATGACCACCACATCAACCATGACCACCATAGCCCCGTCCATATTGAAGAAGTTTATGACATCGGAGATGAGCACATCATGGGAGAAAACAGTAGTCAGAACACCCACCCCAAACCCAACAGGAATGACCTCAGTCAGGTGGAGTGTTTCAAATGCAAGAAAATGGGACACTATTCTTGGGACTGTCCAGAAAAGAAGATTAGTATTGGGACCAAGCCAACTCAATTCCGAAAGGGACATGTGTTTTCTATAAACATGGAGAGAGTTCTCAAGCGACCAAACCCATTTATTGAAGAATTGGTAATCAACTCATGTTCTGCCCTAGTACTTTTCGACGCTGAGGCTACACATTCATTCATATCAAAAGACTTTGTGAGTAAAAATAAGATATCCTATCAAGGAATTAGAAGACCCATCAGAGTAAACTCTATAGAAGGGAAGAGACCAGCAAACGCGGTATGCCAAAACATGACCTTGGAATTTGAGACACACAAGTTTCCAAGCGAGTTGTTTGTGCTAGACTTGCAAGGCTTTGATGTAATCATAGGCAAGGACTGGATGTCCAGGTATGAAGGTCAGATAGATCATGCTAGTAAAGCTGTCACACTCACCACACCAAAAAAGAAGCGGATCAAATATCAGTTTAAATCAAGAAGCAAAGAACCCAACTGAGTTTTCATGAGAAGTTTAGCCAAGAAGAAGGACCAGAGCCAATGGAAATGTTCTGAGGATGTAATAAATGCCAATAGTTATATGTAAGTGGAAGAATAAGTACTATGATGTAGGAGTGGTGTAATGTCGATGTAATAACCACAATTTGTGAGGATGAATGAAGCTTGTGGTGACTCTAGTACGCCAAACCTTTTATGAAAAATTATATATTGTTGTGAAGCCTGTTCGTCATATCAGGGATGAAGACATGACACTGAAAATGGACAAGCTAAGACAACGTGGAAGACATGTTTTCCAAGGAGAAGAATCAAAAAACAAGCTTCCAAGGATCATCGATGTAATAGATATTTGACGCAACTGCATGATATTACATCTTGAACTGTGGTGCTAGCTATTTGATCCAGGGACTAGCACAATAACACAGGGATCTTGGCCTATTTTAAAAGGGTAGGTCCGCTACAGATGGTATCAGAGCACTGTGTTGCCTGTAGGTTCGAAACCCTAGGTTTGGATTAGATCTAGGAAAAGACTTAGAATTGAAATCTATCGTGATGTTGAAAGTCGACGAGATTAGAGAATTATCGTCATCATGTCAAGTAGCAACTCGACAGTGCAACTCGACAGTGCAACTCCGCTACAGGGAGGACAGTCCAACTCGACGAGATTAGAGAATTATCGTCATCATGTCAAGTAGCACAGCACCAGAAGTTGTTCTAGGGTTTCCTATTTTGACTAAATGGAAGACACTACATGTGATGTTGAAACTTTGAAAAGAGTTTGCAAACTGAACCACGTAGGTCGTTAAAAACCTTGTACCCAGACCAACTTGTGGTTTGTGAATGAAGTGTTGTTTTGACAACAAAGGACTTAAAAATTATAAAGGAAGCAGATGATGGGCCCTTACTTCGTAAATTGGCTATATGCCATAATATCCACAGGACATGGATGTTCACGTCCATTGAAAGCTCGAATTGTCGAAAAGATGTTTACGACAAAGTTCAAAGAGTTGACTACGAAAGATTTTGATCTTCCATAGCGGTGATTTAGTCTTTATGGATAATTCTAGCAAAAGTTACATATTTTGATACGCAGTTGAATAACAAAAACGAAATTCCTCTCAAGGAAGTTTGATCAAGGACGTGTATGCGACACGGTCCGAGAGTTTTGTAAAATTCAAAAGTTGCTCGAAAGGTATACGAATTTTCAATGGTTGAAATAAGCATAATGAAGTTGGAATCTTTACATTAATGAAGTTGTCAAAAGAGCTTGATTCCATCATGGGCGGTGAAGATGCTTGTAGAGTTACAAGAAAATAAGTGGGAGCGCTAAGACATATTTCTAATACTTTATGTAGTTGACACATAGTTGATTGGAAAGTATGTGATTTAAATTAACATAATTAAGTTTTCATGTTTATGAAAGACTTAGGCTAAACAATATATTCGGCATCTATAGAGATAGACTGAGGCGCCTGATTTAGTTAAGCCAAAGTACATAGATGAGGTATTGAAGTAAGTCAATACGGAAACGACAAGAAGGGGTTCTTGTCGCATGGAAGATGATTGAGCAAGACTCAAGTGTTTTTACCAGGACGATTCATATGATGATTAGACAACAGTGGGAAAGATCTTGAGTATTTCAGAGGAAAACTAAGGATGAGTCTTCCTGTGTAGTAATGACAAACTATTGTAAAGGGTTACACTAAGGGTCTTGTCATCTATACAAATAATTCTATCTCAAATTAAGATGTGTGTTGAATAGAAGGTGGTACGATAGGCTGGAAGAAAGTTCCAAACTGGTTTTGAATGAGTTTCAAAAGTTATTGTGATGGATACTACAACAAAGGCTAAGTATATAGTTGTGTTGACAACAAATAAGAAGAGTATTTTGAATCAAGGAGTTCTTTATTGGACTAGGTGAATTCCAATAATGCGAGTACTATGAAGCTCCATTTTCGTAATGGTGGTGACAATGGTTTGAGCTGAGGAATTAAGGTCTCACCAACTGACCAAATATATACAAAGCCATCTCATTGGAGAATGAGTGATGCGTACTCATTTGAGAATTAGTGATGCGTATAGATGCAGATACAAATAGACCGGAAGCGTCAGATCTTTTTGATAAACCTCTTCCACGAGCAAAACATGATCAGCACCAAAAGGCCATGGGTGTTAGATTGCTACAAATGTAAATTAGATTATTGACTCTAGTGCAAGTGGGAGACTATTGAAAATATGCCAAAGAGGCAATAATAAAGTATTTATTATCATATTTCATGTTTATGATAAATTATTATTATCCATGCTATAATTGTATTAACCGGAAACAAAATACATGTGTGGAATATAAACAACAAAGTGTCCCTAGTAAGCCTCTACTAGACTAGTTCGTTAGTCAAGAGTTGGTTAAGGTTTCCTAACCATGGACTTGTTATAGTCGCTTGATAACGGAGTCACATCATTGGGAGAATGACGTGATGGACAGACCCAATTATAAAGCATTGCAATTGATCGTGTAACGCAGTTTCATTGCCAACGCTTTTAGTATGCCAAGTATAGTTTTCTTAGACCATAAGATTATGTTACTCACGTTTACTGAAGGAATGCTTTGGGACATCAAACGTCGCTTCGTGACTGGGTGATTATAAGATGTCTTTCAGGTATCTCCGATCGTATTTGTTGGGTGACGTGAATCAAGAGTGGGATTTGTCCCTCCATCTGACGGAGTAGATATCTCTGGGGCCTCTCGGTAATATAGCATCCGGAAGTTTGCAAACATGTGACTAAGTGGTTTTCACGGGGATCCTATATTATGGAACGAGTAAAGAGAACTTGCCAGGTAATGAGATTGAACTAGGTATGGTGATACCGATGATCAAATCTCAGCCAAGTGATATATCGTGAGACAAAGGGAATCGTATACGAGATTAATTGGATCTCCGACATCGTGGTTCAACCGATAAATAACTTCGTTGAATATGTAGGAGTCAATATGCGCATCCCGGTCCCGCTATTGATTATTGATTAGATCATGTATGCATGTTATCGAATTTTGATGTAGCTAGGGCTTACGTTGAGATATTAGATGGTGTAAACGAATTTTGATTCGGAGTCTCGGATGAGATCCTAGATATCACGAGGAGCTCCGGAAGAGTCCGGAGATAAAGATTCATATAAGGAAAGTGGTTTTCAGGGTTTCGGAAAAGTTCGGGAATTTTTCCGGCAGGGTACCGGAAAGTTTCTAGAAGGTTCCGGAAGGTTCCAAGGTGGGACCCACCGACCTCAGGGCCCACATGGTCCGAGGGGTTGGCATAGAAGCCCACATGGGCTGGCCGTACCATGCCCCAAGGCCCATGCGGCATAGGAAGGTGGGGGCTGCCCTAACCCTAAAGGGGGTGCCTTGGGGGGCAAGTTCCTCCCCCCCTGGCCGTCGGCCCTAGATGGGGAGGGGCTAGCCCCTTGCCCCATGCCTATATAAGGAAGAGGAGAGGGCTGGGGCGCAGCACCCCAAAACCCTAGCCACACCACCCCTCCTCCCTCCTCTCTCTCTCGTACACGGCTTGGCGAAGCCCTATCCGTAGGGAAACCTCCACCATCTCCACCACCACACCGTCGTGCTGCTGGGATCTCGCGATCCACTTCTTCCACGCTTGCGGGATCAAGGAGAAGAAGTCTACACCAAGCTGAACGTGTGGATACCGCAGAGGTGTTGCTCATGCGGCGCTTCATCGGATTGGATAATACATCTCCTCACGACTAGATGAGTCTAGTTGCGGGGATCGACAGACCAACCCCTGTATCGACAAAAGGCTTTGTTCGTTCTTCGAGGGAGATTGGATCTCACTATCGTTGCCTTCGTCTAATAGATCTAGATCTGTTGGGTTTATTCCGCTTGTTTTGTAGGAAAATTTTTGTTTTCTATGCAACGAACCCTTCACAAGTGCATTGCACTTATTGCATATTTTTACTTATTTTAAATGTACAACATTAAGGTGCACTTACTCTAATTGTACTATCTCGTGGCTTGTCGATGCACTACATTTTTCAATGCCTTTGATGCACATTGTGTATGACAAACTGTTTACAACCATGGTATAAGTAAAAAAAAGAGATAGACATACACACACCAAAAAATGGACACAACAAAAACAGAGAAAACAGAAGGGAAAATGAGTGGCCTCCCACTCGAAAATGCTGAAAATTTCCATTTTCACAAGCATATTGCCCATGTTCTTCAGTCAAGCCCCTGAAACGCCATAATCCTAGGACAACTTCAGAGGCCCATTACTCTACAAGGCCACAAACCACTGACAAAAGAGTCCCTCATAATTTGTTAGGTGATCGTGCTAATCAACTACATATTTATTGCATTTTGTTGTTTTTATTGTCAAAGGAAAAAATGGAGAAACTTTTGCACACTAATTCCAAAAATAACAATAGTTCGTGCTGAACCTCTATTCAATATTCCGTCGTATAACCTTCGATGAACAATATCGTTATCATATATGACAATATTTACAATCATCTTTGAGAATTTAACTAGCTGCGTTGGTTTTGTTGTGTTTTTCTATTGCAGGGTCAAAAGGTCTTTGTGATCCTCAAAACATCCCACTCTTTGTTCATCTATGCATTTGTTTTGGAAATGGTGTTGCGCCCTTTGACATACGAAACACGAATAAGGTTTCCGTCTCCTCGTCCACCACATCGGCAACAATCTCGTTGGCGGTGTTGAGGAGGGCAGGGTATCGTCTGGTAGTTTGTCTATTGGAGTAGTGAATCGTGTTTTCTTTATGTGTGTTGCACGGTTTCGTCACAAAAGATTCAGAGCAACTCAAGAGTTAAACGAGTTTGGCTCCCATGGTTCTTATTGGCATGTGCACAAAGACTTCCCGACCTTACTAAACAAAGATAGGTATGCTCCAGTAGGGTAGCAGCGACAGCAACGAGTCGGCGGTTCGCTCTGAGAGTGGTAGTGTTCGATAGTCCAAAAACCTCAATGTATTTTTTACTATACTTAGGGTGCTCTCTCTTTAAAATGTGTATGTACTTATATATGTATTATACAAATGTCACTGATCCAATACAAGTGAAAGTTATACAAAATTGTATCGTATTAGAGCATTGATCTATCCTCTAGATTCCACACCATCTTATTGGGCCCTGGGGCGAATCAAAATAATACAGCTTAAACTAAACTTTTATACTTGTCCAGATTTTATTTTAGCATGTTCGAGTATTACAAAAAAAGCTGCTCGTATTAGTTGTTTTGTTTTTATTTGAAATAAATATCTTTGAAAGGTATTACAATGTGTTTCGTAACAAATGTCTATTTTATAAACCAAAATACAATGCATAATCTATATAACTTACAGGTATTTACGGTAAAAAAGTAAATATTAAGATCAAAAAAATATTTCAATAGCATTTTCTAGTGTATAATTAAGCACACATATTTACAGAAAACTTTGGATTATAAATTGAACCAATGAGACTACTTTTCTTGGTCAAATTTAACAAAGTGTGCATACTTTACTTGGTATTGAAACAACATAGGTTTAAATAATCACCAATAAAAATAAAATAGTTTTGCATTCTAATATGTCTGTGAAATTCACTTTGGCTGCCGGGTGCAGATGCACCGGGTTTCAAAAAAAACCAAATTTTGAAATGTTCAAAAAATTGAAATAAAATTACACCAATATATATTCACATTCTAAGTGTTCCCAAAGTCGTTTTACGACATTTTATGTGGCATGTGTAAAAAATACAAAAAAATGTCTCGAGAAAACCCTTATTTTAGCACCAAATTTTGTCTTTTTTACCTAGCACTCAAAAGTGTGTCGGTTTTCCGTGAAACGAATTTATGAACACATATTATGCTAAGATCTATATGTGAATATTTTTTACCATATTTTTTACTTTTCAAAATGTGTTTACAAACGCATTTTAAATAAAGGGTGCATATGCACCCGGGAGCCAAACCGCCTCTCCCAATATGTTTGCACACATTAAATTATTATTTGATACTCCCTCCGTTCCTTAATATAAGGTGCCTAAGATTTTGGCACGGATATTAAGACATCAGTAGTTTACATGTGGTGGATTTATTTCTCATGAAAAAAAATCGAGAGTTAGGAGTCTGTAATAGCCATAAATTGAAAACAATACTTCAAATCCACATGTTCCATATTGTGACCGATCTTTGAATGGATACAATTGTCTATAAATCACAATACACCTTATATTTTGAAATTTTTCGCAAAACCAAAGGCACCTTATATTAAGGAACGGAGGGAGTATGTACTTTATGTTCCTTTTTTGTACACAATTTGTCAGTCAGTTTGTGAAATAAAAAAATGTGTTGCGTGAAATTAAACATGGAAATATATAGGTAGGTAGATTTTCGTAAACCTGCAGGGCTATAGTAGGAAAGAAAATAACATGCTAATTAAACTTGTTCTAGCTGGTCACACTGGTTTATTCTTATGTGACAAGAGACTTGTAGTGTGCATTTTCTTCCGTTAATTAACCATTTTTATTATCCTAAGCTCTTTGTTCCAAAATTTAGGACATGCCTGAATTTTCATCATATTTAATTCACTTCTTTAAAGAAAATGTATGGATTGAGTATGTATAAATGACATAGTTACATGTTATCTTGTGAAGCAATTTTTATTTTAGAGCTATTATAACTGGATTAATAATTAAACTTATGCATTGCTGACCAGAAAAAACTCATTCAAGTATTAATTTTTTACCGTCATTATTAAATAGTTTATTTCGTGTAATGGATAGTATAGGGATTATTGTAAACTTTACCATTTTGGACCCTTCTCTTCTAGTGGTCATGGGGGATCGCCCTTTTTGCCTGGTCTATGGGCTGGCCCTGCCCCTTCCATGACGTATGACCTTTAATAGAAGTTGTTTGACAAGTAGAATTTAACTTCCCCGTTCTATTCCGAGGCGCCACCCTAATTACTATTTTTAAACTAACTTGCCACGGACAGTCGGTATATATTTTTGAATTGTTTGAGCATTATCAGACTTGGGCAACACGATGTGCTCCATGTGACGATACACTAGTTGTTCCCTTCATACTAGCTATTCAACATAGTAAACATGGCTTGGTGCCCTGCAAATACTGAATACTACATAGTCCCAACACAACCTTTTATATAAGGACCAGATGAGTAAAAAATGCTCTTTTAAAAAAAATTGGATTGCATAAATATATTGAGAGAACAAACCTTGAAGATCCTCCTACCTATGTGGCATGCTTTCTTTTGCCCTTTTCTTAACTGCGAATTTAGTCCGGTATAAATTTTGTTCTTTTGTTTTGTTGGTTTGCCAATTTTGTGTGGCATAACATTATTAATGCCGCTTATCTATTTAAAATGGGAGTGTCTAGTTCTCAGTCGACTTAGATTTAGTCAGTTACACATATTTGCAAACCATGTGCAACTCTCAGACTAGCACAAATCATTACACATAATCTAAGATTATGGAGATGACTGAGAATTAACTAAATCTCAGACACTTCTCAGACACTTTCGCATAGTTGTAATCCATGTGAACTCCCATATTAGTATGAATCACGATACAAAATCCAACGGATACGAAGATGACTGAGAATTAACTAAATCTTAGTCATTTACAAACAGTTGCAAACCATGTGCAACTCTCATACTAGCACGAATCACGACATATAATTTAAGATTATGGAGACGACTGAGAATTAACTAAATATCAATCACTTTCACATAGTTGGAAACCATGTGCAACTTCCATATTAGCATGAATCACGATACAAAATGCAACGACTACGAAGATGTCTGAGAATTAACTAAAACTCAGTCAATTGCACACAGTTGCAAATCATATGCAACTCACAAATTAGCACGAATTATGACATAAAATCTAACGGTTAAAAAGGTAAACTGAGATTTAATTAATTCTCATGCGAACAAAACCGATTTAAAACATAGGCGCTTTGTGATTTGAGGAAACGGGCAAGCAACTGTAGGATATACACTCTTCCCCGTGAAAAAAGAAACCCTCTGGGATACCCTTATCGTAGTGCTGATCTGTTTAGGCAAGAAAATAATCTTGAAAAGTTTCAGCCTAGTGCCAGAACCTCAAGGATCACGGGTGCTAAGATGATACAAGACCGATACATGTTTCTACTGAAATACAGTACGGAGTAACATTTTTTTTGTGAAACACTCCTTCCGACGCTACCTGTTCGCTTTGCCCGCTCCCGCGAGCAGCATGGCGAACCCTAAATCGCACCGCCGCCCCCTCCCCACTTCTCGCCCTCCTCCTCGCCGCCGCCGGAGGGCGTCTCCGGACAAAGCTCCGGGGGCGCCGGCGGTGGCGGGGCCTCTTTTTCCCCCTCGCGTGGCGGTGGAAGCGCGGACTTGTTGCGGTCGGCGGGGGCGCAGCGCTGGTCGTGGGGTGCGGCGGCGCGGCTGCTTCGTGGCGGAGTGGAGGCTGCGTGTGAGTGCGTGCTCGCGGCAGTGGCGGCGCTCCAGGGCGGCGTCGGCGGCGGGCGACGCGAGCTGGCGAGCCCTCTGGCGGTGGGATGACGGCGCGCGCGGCGGCGGGGCACGCGACCTTCTGGTGGCGTGCGGTCGCGGGGCAGGCTCCTGGCAGAGGATGGGCAGGGCGGCTGTTCTTGGCCGCCTTGAGATCGGGCCGGGGCAGGGGCTCCAGGCCCCTTTTCGAGCCCATCTCAGCCCCAGATCCAACGACGTCGGCGGCCATGGGGGCTGCAGGTCGCCGACCTGGAAGGGGAACCCTCCTCCATGCCTGTCTTTGGGGCCCCTGCAGTGGTGGCTCCGTCGTTTCTTCAGTCACGGTGAGCTCAGCTTAGGTTCCAGGGCGGCGGCCCTGGATGGTTGTGAGCCTTTTTGGTTGGCGGGCGTGCCAGGGGCTCTGATGCTGGCCGGTTTCCACGGTCGTGAGGACGACGTGGTGCCGGCGAGCCGCGTGGCGTGGTGATTGGATGGCTGAGTGCCTTTGCCGGGGGAAACCCTTGTCCTTTGGACCTCGACGGCGGCGGCCGTGGACGTCACTCCCTTCCTGAAGGCGTCGTGTGGCGGTGCTCGGCGGGTCTATGTGCTCTGGGCGAAAACCCAAGATCTTCGGATCGGGCGGTAGCGGCGCTTCGGCGTCGTAATATTCTTGAAGATGCCTCCTTGGAGTCCCACGGCGAACGGCTCTCCGGTGTTTGGGTGGTTCCACCCCTTTCTCCTCGGCAAAGGTTGCTTCGTGTTCTGCTATCTCGGTGCTCCTCGTCTGGCTGGTCCATGGTGTTGCTGCTCGGTTGTGAGACGTCGGCCGATTCCTGGTGGTGGCCGGCCTCTAGTGGCGTTGCCTGCGAAGGTGGAGCCTTCTTGACTGGTCGTTGTTGGCTCGCCCGTGTAGGGTGTGCGCCGGCCCAACACGCAGCCTGTCCAGCATTTGCTCCTCCCTAGCGCAGTCTTCTGTAATAGTCGCCGGCAGTTTCGCGTTTCCGTTTGTAGTGCCTTCGATAGGCCATGTTCTTGTGTGAATGTGCAGTGTTGCCTTGTAACCTGGGTTCAGCATCTTGTATGTGTTTCGTCGTTGTTGGCGTTATTAATTTAACACCGTGCCTTTTGGCCTTTTATCTAAAAAAAAAAACACTCCTTTCGGCCGCTAACCTCAAGGATCACTAATGATTGAAATACGGGCCGGTGCTAATTAAGATGATAAAAGTAAAACGCACTCAATCTGCAGAGATGATGCACCCAAGCTCAAGCATCAACCATTAGTGAGGTATTAACGTTTATTCAGAATCCGAACAGTACGTTGCAGATACATCAGATTGTGCTGGCTACCTCCACCGGTCGGTCGGATCGATCCATCGGCCGCCGGCCGGCGGGCCGTAGTCACTACGACGGGCAACGGTATATCTTTGCGCACGGCCGGGGGTCGGGGGTGTAGCGATCTCCTGGTTTGCCCGCGCATGACTCGTGCTGCAAGCACACCGCCTTGTTGGGTTCGAGGGCGCCGGTGCCGACGCCGCCAAGGAGGCTGGTTCCCCAGCTCAGCTCCGGCACCAGCGCGTCCTCCAGCTGCCTCGTCAGCGTCGACGCCGTGTGGAGACCAGCGCTGGCTATGACGACCCGGCCGCTGTATGCGCCGTTGGCCGGAGAGGCGGACGCCGGGAAGAGAAAGGCGGCAAGGAGGAGGAGGAGGAGCACGCCGGCCGGCTGGTTCCCGTGCATTGCGCTGCCGTCAGGGCTGGGCTGGCTACCGTGTGTGTACTCTGCTGGTTTAGCGCTATATATGGGCAATTCATGCTGGGCTGCAGTGTCTGCTAGCCCATGCGTGTACGTGCTCGATATATGCTACACGCGAAAACAATCGTGTGCTTAGAGTTTACTCCGAGAACCAAGTGGTGCAGGGTCCATCGCGTATCAAAAGATGGGTGGTACCGTGGTAGTCTCGGAGCAGTCTTTTTGCAAATGTCATGTTCCGAAACGCTATATTTTCCCACCATTTGGTATCAAAAATGATACTCCCTCCGTCTCATATTATTTGTCGCTGAAACGGATGTATGTATATACAACACGCGAGAAATACGAATCAGTCATGAGCCATGAGAACAAATGAGAACAAGAGAGGGCAAGTGCATCAAACATGATGTACATGTACCTAGGCAAAACTGGAAAAACAATAAACATCTATCATTTATAAGGTTATAACATGAAAATATATTTCGTGGTATATTTAATTAATGCTATTAATTTGGTATCATTAATGATAATGAGACCAAGGGCAAGTCCCTTCTTGCTCTAAAAAATCGATTTGGTTATGTTGATGTATTGTTTATAAACTTGATAAAATTCTACACCATATGATTTTGAACAAAATTTATACACCTTTTTGGAACATAGGGGGTACTTTATAAGGGCTTCTCTTGAGAACTGAATTAATTCATGTAGGTTTAAGAAATTGTCATCTTTCTTCGTGTGTTCTATCAGAGGGTTGTTGAGGAGTGGTAGCATTTTAGAGATTGAGATCCATAGAGCACGATATTTAAGAAATTTGAAAATGATATTTTTAAGTTTCAATCAAACAAGAAAAATATATTTGTGTGCATACATATGTTTTCCACAAGTGTGTAAAATTTCACTATGAAATAATTTATCCTTTAGGCTACACAAAAAGATAAAAAAAATAGAATCTGAAAAGGTGAACAGTAGTACAGTATGGAGATAAGTTGTCAAATTTTGTCATATTTGTGTAGATTAGAATATAATGTATTTCATACTAAATTTATATGCTCGTGCAACAGATATGTATGTAAGTGTAGATTATGTTTCAAATATCATGAAGCTCCGTGGAGCCCTGCCGAGCTCATTTCAGCACTTCTGTATAGTTGTAACTTCTCTAAATTTTTGAAGTCATCTACTTTGCACTTTAGTTTATGTCTAATTTCTGGGTAAATTCCCATATTCCTAAGGTTTTTCACTCTTCCGACTCAACAAATCCATAGAGCGATATGTCCTGTGGAATGGTTTGGTGGACCGGCAACCAATGGGACAGGCAACCATGATCCATGCACTTCACCAACACATCATGGGAGCCCACCTACAGGCTACAAGAGCAGCTCGCGTGAAGTTTCAACCAAACCTAGCAACGAGAGATCATTCGTAATGGCTCTCGCTTCACCAAGTTGATCCAAATGTAGAAGGCCCTTCGTTGATCTTGGAATGGAACAAAAAGTAAGAAAGAAAATCTTCCTTCTTCTAAATCACACGCCCATGTGACGACAGCATGCGCGCCGCTGAAACCAACAGTGTGCACCTGAAAGGTCAAAGTTGTTCTTCCATCTGACGTCCAAAACTATCAAAGCAACTCGTGCAAAAGGGTTTTCATTATACACTATATCTTGCCTTGCCCGTGTTGTGTTAGCTAGTGCTACCTAGTATCCTACAGTCCTACACTACATCTGGTTCAATTAGCTTTATTATTTCCATGTTTGATTGACCCCGAATTAAGGCTGCATACAACATTACCGTTGCATACTGAATAATAATACTTTCTCCGTCCCAAAAAGGATGTCATTTATTTGTCTAAATTTAAATGCATCTACACACTATTTAGTGACTAGATACGTTAAAATTTAGACAAAGAAATAGTATAATTCTATGATACCTTTATTTTGTATTATGTATAAGTATAGTTGAGTCAAAAACACAAATTCAAAAAAAAATCGAGTAAAAAACACATCATCTTGAAGGCACGGTCATGGAATCGAGCATAGCTAGTCCTGAACTCCTGTAGTCAGAGTTAGTAGTTGCTCCATTTTCTTCTTATGCTCTTATTTCATTTTTTTACGCAAATTTAGAGCTATCTGGTTACACGGCAGCCTTGCATTTGAGTTGCATGGATGACATACGGAGTGAGCTTCACACCCGTGGGCCCCATGAGCCATGACACCCCGGGCCTTTTTGTCCTTAATAAAATCCCCCAACACTAAAAACAAGGATTGCATCCACTAAAAAGATATTGCAAAACAAGGAAAACAGAGAGTTTTTAATACCATGTAAAATAACCTAATTTCTCATAGAGGAAATAAGGAAAACTATTTTTCTCCTGAATAATAGAAGGATATAAATTATAAGGATTGGCTATAAACAAAGACGCCTCATGGGTGCATCTTAGCATGCATGCCACTTTCGCTCATACAGAGGGTGCCGCAAGTGGGAGGCCAATGGTTATACTTTTCCTGAATGTGCTAGCTTAGAGCATCTCCACGCGGGATCGTAAAATGAGCCGTAAAACTCATTTGGGGCTCCGGACAGAAAAATATGCCACACTGGGGGGTCGCAAAGATGTCCGGACCAAAATCTGTCCGGCACCACGAACAGGGCCTCCAACTTTGGGGGCTGCCTTCGCGGTGCCGGACATTGTCCGGACCGTGCCTCCGACAGGGATGGCCCGCCCGTCATACACACAAGCGGTTTCTTCTCCGGCTTAATGAGCGGCGTAAATGCTGCCGGTTTTCCATGCGACGTGCAGGCGGCGCGGCGCAGCCTGCATAGCATGCTGCCGGCAACGACGCAACGGCACTGGCCGGCCATGCGGCGCATTAAAGCACCGCCAGCTGAAGCACCAGTCCACGCGCGCTATACGACGAGGCGCACGATGGCGATATCCCTGGCCTCAGCTTCGCTCTGGTGGCGTCGGTCACCGAGATCGAGCGGGACTCCCCCGGCTTCCTGGAGACCGTGGAGCGCTCGACGCAGATGGCGGCCTCGGCCTCCACCTTCGTCGGTGCCGCTGGCGCGTCCACCTCCCGGGCGCATCACGACGACGCGTCCACCTCCCGCGTCGATTCCTCCTCCACCCTCATCCTCCTCGACGACAGCGACGACAACTTCGACTGGTGCCGAGTCGGAGTAGATTTAGGTTTATTTTTTAGTTTAATTTCGTTCAAATATTGTAATATATAACAAAATTTGAATGAAATTGTAACCGTTTCGTAGATTTTGTTTTTTCTAATTGAGTTTTGGGGAATTCGTTTAGGGGGTGCCGGTGTGGGAGGGAAAGAAAAAAAAAAAGCGACGAACAAGTGTCCGGCACCCCCAATTGGGCCTCCAATGGAGATGTGCCGGACACTATTTAGGCACTCCCCGTGGAGATGCTCTTAGTACCATGACTCGTAGTAGGGAAGAAAATGGAGCTTAAGCTTTCCGAAAAAACAGAAATAAAATGGAAATATGGAATTTTGCAGAAAAAAATGAAATTTTTTCTAGCTAGAAATTCATGTTCTTCAAACGGTGGAAACTGAGGTGATCATGCTAATGCACTGCATCTTCTATGTCATTTTATTGTTGTTACTGTCAAAGGACAAAGGTGGAAACTTTTGCACAATAATTCCCCAGAAAAAGGTTTATGGTGAACCTTTATTCAATACTCCATCGTCTACCTTGCGATGAACAATATATCGTTATCATATAGGACAATATTTGCAATCATTTCTTCAAAACTGAACTAGTTGTGTTGGTTTTGCTGTGTTTTCTATTGCACGGTCAAATGTTATTTTGGTCGAAACATCCCACTCTAATTTCATCTATGAATTTGTTTTAGATGTTGTGATATGCCCTCCTGTATCAGTTTCTAGGATCTACATTCTCGAAAAAATGGTTTCTAAGATCTACGTGTTCCGCTTCTGATAAAAGTTACAGAAACGGAATGAGTTGATAGCCTAAAACTGCCAGTTATGACAAGCCACTTCCATTTTGATACCAGTTTCATTTCCAATCGCATGGAACTATCAGAAATTTTTGAAGTTTTCGTAGAAAACCCAAATCTCGCTCTAAACTCGAATTGACACCCGTTCTGACAGCCCTGGCCTACCTGTCTGGTGGCGTGGCACCATCCGTGACGCTCGTGTGGAAGGGCGTTAACTGGAGTGTGCAGGCCCACCTGTCAGGGGCCGTGGATTAGGATTCAGATAGTTTCCCCCATGTTGCGCGTGCTCGTCCCAACTCCACCCTGCTCTCTCACTCTTGTTCGCTCTCCCGCATGGCGGCGGCGACTCCGGCGATGGCGATTCCGTCGGTGGCGACCGATGCATGGACTCTCCCCTTGGCGGTGGCCGGTCCGTGGACTCGGGGAGAGGCGAGGATTCGTCCCTCGGTGGCGGCGGTGGGTCGATGCGCAGCACCTTTCCTCAGGCGTAGTGGCTGAAGTGGAAGGCGGTGACAACTCTCGCGGAGGCGGTGCTCGCATCACCGGCGAAGAACAGCCAGCAGTGGGTTTCCTTTGTGGGGCTAGTGGAGTAAATCGTTTGAAATTCTTGAGATTTGTACTGTAAATTAGTGTCTTTGTTAGGTAGTTCTATTTAGCTATAATTTATGAGATTTAGTTAGCTGTATTTTAGATCCAATGATTTAGTTAGGTCCATAATCTCCAATTCAGTTGTATCTTCAGATTTAGTTAGTTGTATTTAGTTATAATTTAAGAAAGTTAGTTAGTAAAAATTATTTACTAATGTTTATTTCATTTTTCTTTGTAGCCTTGATGATGACATTTGGGAAATAGGTTTAATTTTCCTGGGCAAGATAATTATTTGGAAAGATTTCTGTCGGGATCTGATATAATAGTGCTGAAATTAGGTTTAATTTTCCTGGGTAAGATAATTATTTGGAAAGATTTCTGTCGGGATTTGATATAGCAGTGCTGAAATTAGGTTTAATATTCATGGGCAAGATAATTATTTTGAAAGATTTCAGGCAACACATACTCATGACTGTTTTGATAAATGCCTAACTGCATCCTATCCAGTGCTGCATCTCTTGGATGTAATCCATCCACTCTTCTAGGTAGTTCATGCATTATAGGAATACCTGGTTTTGCTGGAGCTATTGGTGCTGGGAGAGCCATAATTGAAGAATATACAATGCCCTCTCCTAGCTCTTGGAGGCCTTCTGCTGCTGCATGCTCCATCCACTCCTGCCTCTCCTGCTAAGTTCTTCTTCAAAATGATTGCTCTCTTGTATCAGTGGAACTCCTACTCCTTTTGTACTCCTCCCCTTCTTCCATAACTGGAAATGATGGATATGCCTGATACACAACATCCTCTTATATATCTAATGATGCTAGTGCAACCAGAATTCCAAACAGGAATTTAATGAGCAGTACAGTGCAAGGACTCAAATGTTTGTAGCTGCTCTTACTACAAATGAGTGTTGTCACAACAAAATCGGTGCAATGACTGAATGGTTTGTTTTTTTGCCTCCTTCTAAAATAGTGTGAACTAAAAGGTTTTTTTACCTCCTCCTACAGATTAGTGTGGTCAGAAAGAAAAACATTGCCATGTTAGTGTTTTCGCCTCAAACTAAAATGGCATTCCCACAAACGGATAGATTAAAATTCTAATATTACCACAACACTCATAGTACCAAACAGTACAAATCGCTGAGAATTCGAATTACTAATACATTGTAGCTACTACATTGACATAGTTCATCGATTACACGGAATTACAAATCAGGGTTGTCATTACATCATGGCCACTACACATATCACTCCTCACAGATAACCATAATTCTCTTTAGCTTGTCCTTATTTGCATCATTGAATTTGAGCAGATCAAAGAGTATATACTCTAGCTTTTTCTTTTCTTCCTTCAAAGCCTCTTTTTCATCATCCCAATCCTTTTGATTGGCCTTCAGCACATCTGCTTGACTTCTCTGTATCTGCTTCAGCTCAGCAACTTGTGTCTCCAACTGTTTAATTGCAAGGGCCATCTGTTCTTTCAGATCATCATTCCTTCATAATTCTGATATAGTTGGCCTCCCTACTAGATTTGCAAGTGTCATCAATGAACTTGTTCGTACTAGCTACCGTACTTGTGTACTTCTTGTCAATCATGGCTTTCTCATCAGACAGCTCCTTCAAAAACTTTGCATTCTCAATCCTCTCATCTATTCTTACACTCTTCTCCTCTTCATACATTCCCCAAACTCTTGAGAGTGCATTCTTGACAGTTTGTGGCCATTCTCCATCAACCCAAGCCACAAACCAACAATTCTCTACTTGCTGCATAAATAGAGCATTTAATCTTTCACAGCACAGATGTATTTTATTTCAGCAATGACAATATCTGATAATCATACCAAAATCTAAACATAAGTACATAACAGGCCTAAAGCAGAATACAAACATAAATCTAAATATAACATAAGCACAATTAACTGGAATAATTTTTTGAGCAAATCTCTCACTACTACTATTACATACTTTGTATCTTCAAGCTATGAGAAATCTGAAAAAATCAAATGCAATAAACAAGAAAAAACTTACATTTTCCACTGAACGGATGGTGCCACGTCATCCGACAGGTAGGCCAGGGCTGTCAGAACGGGTGTCAATTCGAGTTTATAGCGAGATTTGAATTTTCCGTGAAAACTTCAAAAAATTCTGACGATTGAAAATAAAACAGGTACTAAAATGGAATTGGTTTGTCAAAACTGATAGTTTTATGCTATCAACTCAAACGGAACCGATAGCATCCGTTTCCAGTTTTTCAACATGATCACCGTGGTGGTTCCTATATGGCTATATTCGAAATTTCGAATACACCACGAAGCCATGAAAACGCGTGGTCATTCGCCGTCAAATTGTCAAGTTCACGATGTACGCCGAATCGCCGATCGATCGCCTTGGGGTTGGGAATCAAATAATAAGACGCCGTAGGCCTAGCGAAGTTGTGATCTGCAAATCGATTATGGGCGCGCACATGACGGCGAGCACATGGGGCCGAAGAAGCACATGAAACCGCACTGATTAACGCGACGCGATGCGACCACGTCCACGGGCATCTCGTGGACTATCATACTGCTGCTGCTACCGTGTATACTGCTACCTACCAGCTCGATCCTCCCCAGAGAGTGAGAGTTCAGTCATCTTCTCTGAATCTGCATATCCCTCCAGATCTGGGTGCTAGCGGGTGTTGATTTCTGTTGCATCTAGTCTAGAACGATCACAGCTAACACTTTAGGGTTCTACCCTTCTACTGCATAAAACCAAGAGAGAGAGAGAGAGAAACCGAGAGAGGGAGAGATCGCGTGACTACCTTCACCGGGGAGTGGCACCGAGCTCGAGCTGCCGGAGGCCATGGTGGTGGTGAGTGAGTGCGGTGAGGTGGTGATGCGTGGGTGAGAGTGGCGGCGGTGATGCTTCCCGTGGCCTAGCGCTAACCCTAGATCGGTAGGGGTATCGGTGGGGTGCTGGGCAACACGGTGAACCTCGTACCTTGTGCCCCCGGCCCCCACCCTGTTAATATAGCGCAGCCACAGGGGCCCACCAACCAGAAGAGGGTTGGGCGCCCCCGATCAGGGCGCGTTTGACCTAGGTTCGTGTGACCGTTGGGTCACGACGTGGAGATCGACCTAACATTCTCCCCCTAGATCTCACCTTTACTTTTTTTTTCTTTACTCATTTCATCACAAATCAATACATAGAGCATGTTTCATCATCTCAGCTCAATTGCCGATAGAATCAGACAGCCACAATGTACCTCTCTGTTTTGAAACAAAACCTTTTACCTTTGGGCCTCTTATGATCCAGGATCGTAGGCTCTACCTTAACCCCATGCCGGCTAAGTGTTCCTTGAACACATTGGGAGGTAAGCCTTTCGTTAGCGGATCCGCAAGCATATCCTTTGTCTTTATATGCTCGAGACTTATAGTGTGATCCTGGATTTTATCCTTCACAACATAATACTTTATTTCTATTGGCTTTGTAGCATTACTCGACTTGTTGTTGTGAGCATAAAATACTGCGGGCTGGTTGTCACAGTACATCTTTAGTGGTTTGTGAATACAATCCACCACCTTCAAGTCGGGTATAAATTTCTTTAACCATATCGCCTGCCCCGTGGCCTCATAACATGCTATAAATTCTGCATACATCGTTGATGATGCAACAATCGACTGTTTGGAGCTTCTCCATGAGATAGCTCCCCCTGCAAGGGTGAACACATATCCAGACGTGGATTTTCTATCATCTTTATCCCCTGCAAAATCTGCATCTGAGTACCCTCTTATCTCTAGGGAATCAGATCTTTTGTATGTTAGCATGAGGTCCTTTGTCCCTTGCGCATAACGCAAAGCTTTCTTTGCCATCTTCCAGTGCTCTAAGCCTGGATTTGATTGATATCTACCCAGTACCCCGGTAACAAATGCTAAGTCAGGGCGAGTGCACACTTGTGCATACTGTAAGCTTCCAACAGCCGAAGCATATGGTACTGACTTCATTTGATCGATCTCATATTGATTTTTGGGACATTGAAATTTCCCAAAACTGTCGCCCTTGACTATAGGAGCAGGTGTGGCATTACTCGCATGCATATTATATTTCTTTAGAACCTTTTCTAAATATGCCTTTTGCGATAGTCCTAACACTCCATTCTTTCTATCTCGGTGAATTTCTATGCCCAAAACATATGATGCTTCACCAAGGTCTTTCATATCAAAGTTTGAGGACAAGAACTTTTTCGTCTCTATTAGTAGACTAACATCACTGCTCGCAAGCAGGATATCATCCACATATAGGATTAGGAAAATATATTTCCCACTTTTAAACTTTGCATAAACGCAGTTATCCTCAACATTTTCTTTAAATCCAAACCTTTTAATAGTCTCATTAAATTTCAGATACCACTGTCTAGAGGCTTGCTTTAATCCATAAATGGATTTCTTTAGACGGCATCCCATATCTTCCTCCCCCTGCATGATAAAACCCTTGGGTTGTTTCATGTAAACAATTTCTTCTAAATCTCCGTTTAGAAATGCCGTCTTTACATCCATCTGATGTAGCTCTAAATCAAAATGTGCAACTAGTGCCATTATGATTCTGAAGGAATCCTTACATGAGACTGGAGAAAATGTCTCATTATAATCTATTCCTTCTCTTTGTGTAAATCCTTTTGCCACAAGACGCGCTTTATACTTTTCAACATTCCCATTAGAGTCATACTTTGTTTTGTAGACCCATTTGCAGCCTACTGTTTTGGCTCCTTTAGGAATCTTTTCTAAGTCCCAAACATCGTTGGAACTCATCGACCTCATCTCATCTTCCATAGCTTCAAGCCATTTCGATGAATGAGGACTTCTCATGGCTTCTTCATATGAGGTGGGATCACCTTCCATATGACCTATCTCTGTATTATATACATAATCACTAGAGATAGCTGGCTTTTTAATTCTTTTAAACCTTCCAAGGTTTTCATTCTCTATGTTTGGCTGCTGCAGCTCCCTTTCATGCTCAACAACGGGCTCAGTCGGCTCCTGAAGGACAGGTTCCGAAACTTCACCCATAGTTGTCACGTGTGGAGTTACAACAGGTGCTTCCACCACAATCGCAGGGACTGTTGGTGTAGGCACAACAGGTAGCGAGAAAAATGGCTCCTGAATGATCGGATTAGGTGGATGCACCCTCTTCTCCTCAAGATCAATTTTTCGGGCTACCATGCTCCCCCTCATCAGTTCGTCTTCTAAAAAGACCGCATGTCTCGTTTCTACAAACTTTGTATATCTGTCTGAGCAGTAGAAACGAAAACCTTTTGACTTTTCGGGATAGCCAATGAAGTGGCAACTGACTGTTTTGGGGTCTAACTTTGCAATGTTTGGATTAAACAATTTTGCCTCAGCTGGGCACCCCCACACCCTAAGGTGTTGAAGAGAAGGTACCCTTCCTGTCCACAGTTCGTACGGTGTTTTGGGCACCGACTTACTTGGCACTCTGTTGAGAATATGAACGGCAGTTTTAAGTGCCTCCATCCATAAACCCAATGGCAGTGTGGAGTAGCTCATCATACTGCGCACCATATCCATTAGAGTACGGTTGCGCCTTTCAGCTACTCCATTTTGCTGAGGATCGCCCGGCATTGTATACTAAGCGACTATTCCTGTCACCTGCAAAAACCTCGCAAAAGGTCCAGGGACTTGACCATATGGAGTGTGCCGACCATAGTACTCCCCCCCACGGTCGGATCTCACTATCTTTATTCTTTTATCGTGTTGATTTTCAACTTCAGCTTTGAATATTTTAAATTTATCCAAAGCTTCAGACTTTTCTTTGATTGGATAAATATATCCATATCGGGAGTAATCATCTGTGAATGTTATGAATGAATCATAACCATCCACACTTTTCATCGAAAAAGGTCCACAAATATCAGTGTGGATTATTTCTAGTGTCGTTGTGCTTCGAGTTGCACCCTTTTTAATTTGTTTTACAAATTTTCCTTTTATGCAATCGATGCACTGTTCTATATCTGAGAACTCTAATGGCGGAAGAATATCATTTTTAACGAGTCTTTCTATTCTCCCCCTCGAAATATGGCCCAAACGACAGTGCCATAATCTCGACGAGTCTTGAGTTCTCTTTCTTTTCTTTTGTTCTTTATTCGACGCAGAAACAATTTCATTCACTTTATTCACAGAATAAATCTTTTCACGCAAGGATAATAAATAAAGCTCATTGTGGAGGGATGCAACCCCCACACGAATATTATTACACCAAATGGCACACTTGCCATGTCCAAAATAACACTCATACTGTTCTTTGTCCAAACGTGATACACTTATTAAATTTCTTTGCAAAGAAGGAACAAATAAGACATCTCTAAGCAAAATAGCGAAGCCATCAGCCAACTCCAAGGAGATGTCGCCAACAGCTTCAACATCTGCTTGCACTCCATTTGCGACTTCAATGCATCCTTCGTTTCTTTGCATAATCCGCGTCGAATGGAACCCCTGTAAAGAATTTGCAACATGAACAGTTGCCCCTGAGTCAATCCACCAAGTAGATTTCGAAAACTGTGTATACAGGGATTCATTAACGAAGGAAACTATATTTTTACCATTCTTTGCCATTATGGACTTTAGGAAAGCAGGGCAATCCTTCTTATAGTGCCCAGTCTTCTTGCAGTGGAGGCATGTGTCTTTGTCCACTGGGAAGATTCTTTGCTGACTCTGAATGGGGCCTTTGCCATGTGGCTTTGAAGGGGAACCTGTGCTACCAAAGTTCCTCTTCTTATTATCCTTCACGTAGTTGATGGATCCACCACGTGCTTCTTTCAGCCTGTCCTCTTCTTGGACACACATAGCAATGGTCTTTTCCATGTCCCACTTCTCAGGGGACATGTTGTAGTTCACAACAAAGTTCTCGAACTCTTTTGGCAATGATGCCATGACTATGTGGATGAGGAGAACAGACTTGATCTCAAGATCAGGATCAATGGCCTTGAGCTTGGCAGCCATGTTGCACAACCTGAGGATGTGCTCTCTAATGCCATGCCCTCCTCCTGTGTACTTTTCAGTTACCAGTTGCTTGAGCAACTGGGTGCCATAGATCTTTGAAGAGCCAGTAAACTGGCTCTTTACTTTGTCGAAGAACTCCCCGACAGTGGCACACTCTGCAATCGAGCCCGCAATGGCGTTCTCAATTGTATTCTTTAAGAAGGCTAAGCTCTTCTTGTTGGTTGCATTCCACTTTTGCTTATTTATGGAATAAGCCATCTCAATTGGACCATAGTCCCTTTTCTTCTTTTCCCATTCGTCGTCAGTGTCTTTTGCCTCTCTTTCAGGCTCTTTTGGCATGACTGGTGGTGGAGTATCCACCACCCAGTCCACCTCTGCACATGCAAGTGCCAAATCCACCTTTTTCCTCCACTCGGAGTAGTTGTCACCTCGAAGGAGGGGAACATCCTTTAGGCAACTCATCAGGTGGTACCCTCCTAAAACAATCACAATGAGGTGAGAACTTTCAACAATTTTCAACATTTGCATGAAATAAATCAACGTTGGTCAAAATATGACATGCAAAAGTTATGCAATTTAAACTAAAACACCGTTGGGCAGAATTAGAAATAAATGCATTTAACAAAACTATGATTAACCATGATCATATTATTAACGACGTTGGTCATAAAAATAACAGGACCACAAATAATCACAATAAACTTTTAACATGCTCTTTTTACTTTTAATTCTATTGCAAAAGAATTTAAAAGAGCAATTACTCTATTTGCAGCGGAAACTATTAATAAAAAGTTCTATTATCTTTCTACTTTTCAGAAGCATTTCTTTTACTTTTCTGTTTCCTACACAATAATTTCGTTGGACAATTTTTGCATAGGAAAAAACCAGGTGAAAAAAAAGCCTAAAAAGGACAAAAAACACCTAAATATGCTTCTGAAATAGAAAAACAGACTAAAAATCAGATAAAAAATCTATCTGTAAAACGCGCAGCCCAGCCACGGTTCAAATACTTTCGGCCCACGGCCCGTTAACATGCGCGACGCGCGCGCGCGGCACGCAGGCACGCACGGAGGCCCACGGCCACCTTACTTTCGGCCCACCTGGCCCGGCACGCGCTAGGGTTTCACTGCTGGCCGTCGGATGGAGATCCGACGGCTCAGCGTCCTTTTCGCCGGATCAAAACCCGGGCCGGTCACGGGGAGGGTCAAACCCTAGCTCATTTCCCCCCCGGCCGAGCCGCTCTCTTCCCTCCTCCCCCGATCTTGCGATCTAGAGTGAGGGTCCCGGTCGTCCGGCGGTCGCCGCCGACCGACGGCGAGCTGGAGACGACGACCACCACCGTAGCGCGCCGCACCAGCATCTGCTCCCCTCCCCCTTTCTGTTCTCTTCCCACCGCCGGCGTAGATCCAAGCGAGGAGACGACTCGATGGTCTCCGCTCTCGCCGGTCGCGCGTCCCATTTCGGAGGGCGCGCCGCCGTCGAGCGGAGAGGCCGTCGAGTCCCTGTTCTTTGCCCCCCGAGGGAGGGTGTCCTTCTTCCGACGCCTCGGCTTGCCGATGCGCGTCGGATCGAGAGGGAGTGGGCGGCCTTGCGGCAGGCCCCTTTGCCGGCGAACCCGAGGGCACACCGGTGAGTATCTTTGCCCCTTCTTCTTTCGATTTTGGGGTTAGGGTTTCTGTGGGAGGGGATTCTTTCTTCGATCTTTTGATTTCTTGCCTTTTACCGAATCGATCTAGACCTAGACCAAGCTCTGATACCAATGTTATTTCTGTTGCATCTAGTCTAGATGGATCACGGCTAACACTTTAGGGTTCTACCCTTCTACTGCATAAAACCAAGAGAGAGAGAGAGGGAAACCGAGAGAGGGAGAGATCGGCGTGACTACCTTCACCGGGGAGTGGCACCGAGCTCGAGCTGCCGGAGGCCATGGTGGTGGTGAGTGAGTGCGGTGAGGTGGTGATGCGTGGGTGAGAGTGGCGGCGGTGATGCTTCCCGTGGCCTAGCGCTAACCCTAGATCGGTAGGGGTATCGGTGGGGTGCTGGGCAACACGGTGAACCTCGTACCTTGTGCCCCCGGCCCCCACCCTGTTAATATAGCGCAGCCACAGGGGCCCACCAACCAGAAGAGGGTTGGGCGCCCCCGATCAGGGCGCGTTTGACCTAGGTTCGTGTGACCGTTGGGTCACGACGTGGAGATCGACCTAACAGCGGGATCATGGAGGGGCGACTGAAGCTTCCTGAAATGCATGACCTGGACTGGTCGTCGTGGGGATCCACAGGCGTAGGGGAAACAATATACCTATTGGAATCCCGTGCAAGTTCTGAACTTCGAATGAAATTCAGATTCTTCAGAGAATTGGCATAGAAAGAAGATGTTTCTTCTGCAGGAAAATAAGGAAGAAGATGCTTATTCTTCAGGAAAATAAAGAAAAAGCTTGTCGTGGAGATGGAATCTTCTTCAGCTACCCTTTTTTCACTGCAAACTCGAATGCGATTTCCCCACAAATAGGAAAAGAAGTAGTATAAAGAACTGTAAGACACAGCTCGCGCACTGACATGATCATGGAGGAAAGACTGAAGCTTCGTCCAATGCACAGCCTGGAGTCCTGGACTGACCGCCGTGGGGATCCACAGGCGTAGGGAAAAAATGTACCAATTGGAATGTCAGTGCAAGTTCTGAATTTCGGATGAAATTCCGATCTTCAGAGACATGGCATTATTTGTTTAGATAGAACGAAGAAAATGTTTATATTTCTCAAAAAGATAAAAGAAGTTTGTCGTCGAGACAGAATCTTCGGCGACCGTTTTCATTTGTGGATTCCCCCACAAATAGGAAGGACAAAGTATAAAGAATTGTAGCAAACAGCTCACACGATATGATCACATCGGATAGAAAAATTGAGAGAATCACAGGAGATGGAATAAAAGAGAGCAGAAATGGTGCCATGCCCTGTCCTCAACTCCTCGCTGAGACTCTGACGAACCCCCACCTCTCTCCCTCGTCCTCCACGCTGATCTCTCCAAGGCCTAAACCCGTCTCTCTCCTTGGCAATCGTCAACAATGGCGGAGCCAAAGGCGGCCAAGAGCAAGTCGTCCAAGTCCAAGAAGGGCAGCGACGAGGCGTCCACCAAGAAGGCGACCAAGGCCAAGGCCGACGCCACGGCCGCGCCCGCCGCGACCTCGCTGGACGCGCACTTCAAGCCGTGCGCCGACGTGACGGGCCTCCGCTTCGGCGCGCAGCTCGTCACGCGCGCGCTCACCGTGCGCCGCGCCGGCCCGCTCGAGCTGCCACACCTGCTCCGCGTCGTCGTCCCCGACGCCAGCCCCGCCGCGGCCTCCGAGCAGACGCAGAAAAAAAAACGCGCAGCCGCTGTCGTTCGCGCCCACTACGACGGCTTACATCCCGACCAACTTCGCCATCCTGGCGCACCACGCGTGGCACACCCTCACGCTCGGCCTCGGCACGCGGAACTCCAAGGCCGCCGTCTTCGTCTTCGAGTCCGCCGCCATGAAGGCCGCCGCCGACGCCGCCTGGCCTCAGGTCCTGCCGCTCGGGGACGTCGGCAAGCGCCTCCTCCGCGCCGCCCCGGGCGCGCCGGAGATGGCGCGCTTCAAGTTCCGCAAGGGCTGCGTCACGTTCTACGTCTACGCCGTCCGGACCGCCGGCGCGCGCGGGTTCGCGCGCGCCGAGGAGCTCAGGGCGGTCATCGAGGCCGTCGCCAAGCTCAAGGACTTCTTGGACCACACCGCCATGCTCGCGCTCCCGGGACAGAGGAGCATTGACGCCGCCGCTCCGGTCGGGGCTGTGCATTGATCGATGCAAACTTACATGTGCTTGTGAATAGAGATCTTCTTCCTTTTCCTTTTTCTTGTGGCGTGTGATTAATTCCTGAATGTGACATCTAGAAGAACTGAATCTTGTTTTGTGGATTTAGATGCTAAGCAATTCCTAGACTCTCTCTTGTTAATTTGTTCATTGGCGTTAGAAGATGTCGCTGCAATTCACTCTTTGAGCATTTTCCAGGCTGGAAACTGGGAAGCTTATCTTAGTTTTCATTGATTCTTCTTGGGATAATACCTGCGATTTTCATTGTTTGAAAATATAGAAATTCTTCATGAGTTCACTACTCAGTTTCTGTACAGTTTTGTGTGTGAGAACATGATCAGAACTGCTCAGCTGTTTCTGCATTATTACAAAGTTAATCCTCAACAGTTCAACAGTGTGGGTAGGTGTGCTTCAGTTGGGGAGCATCTCATACTGAGCTGAGCTGAACTGAACTCCATCATTGTTTCAAGTTGAGCCGTACTTTACAGCCATTGAGATTCTAGTTCCAGGTCACAGGTTTCTAGAGAGAGAAAAAGCAATATGATACTACCACTCGCTGTGTAGCCATATTCCTAATGCCATTGATGATTGCTTTTATTTTACATGTGTTATACTGCTACTTAATGGCCATGAACGCTTTGGTAACAAGCAATTTTGTTTTCTATCAATTTCTCATCGTTGGCCATTCTCATTACGTTCGCAACCAAAATATCAAGTGCCAAAAACACAAAAGTACTGAAAATGCACAAGAAGCTAGCTCAAAAGGAGCAAGATTGCATAAAACAACTCCAATCTTGATGCCAGCATTAGTACTACTACCAAGCAAGTACTGATACAATTATGATCACATCTAGAGCAAGCAAGCAAAGGCAGCTTCCTTCGTCGCCGACATGCCACGGGCTTACACCCTGTCTAGCTCTCTTTCACCAGACCATGCCAACTGCTTGCCCCACATGAATGTAGAACAATGCACATCAACCTGGAGCACACAGTAGGTAGTGGGCAGAAGGTGACCAACCTGCTCACCCAAACTGCCAATGACCAAGCTCCAAAACCATCAGATGCGGTCATGCCCAAACCATGGGAAACCTCCAGGCATGGTGCTGTTGATGAATGTCATCATGTGTTCATGTGCACCGTCCTATATTCTTTGCTAAAACAAATAGGGCCAGAGAAAAGGTGGCTTTACAGATCATGTACTATGATACTTTGCACTGAGTGGAAATACCAAGATAGCAAAGATCATCTACTAAAGAAGTCAAGATCCATGTGAATTCATGATCTGACAAGACATGGTAACAGTCAATAACAGGGAAAGATTTAACTCTTCTCATTGAGATATCAAAGGATGAACCGATCTATTAAGCAACAATGTGCAGCATAACAGGAAGAAGCCTTTGATGATACAATAATCCAACATAATTTTATTTAACTTGATAACCTGCAGTGGGTTCACGGAGTACTGAAAACCTTTCAGGGATTACAAACTTGATCCTGGCCAAACGTGCAATGTTAGAAACTTGAAGGGCAAGGACACATCATTCAATTAGTCGGGTGTGGCAACGCCCTGGTTAAGCTCCGCAAACCGCATGCCGACCCTCATGGAGTGCTTCAGGAACTTCTCGGCGCAGCGGCGGACGCATGACTCCTCTTGCTTGTCCAGGGTCTTGCGGCGGAATGTCTCAACACAGTCCGTGAAGCACTTCTCCACCAGGTTATTGTACATGCGTAGACTGTGAAACAACAAAACAAAATTGTGAGCTCTGTTCAGTTGCAGGTATCACAGAGTGAAGGCTATCACAGAGTTAGTTGAAATTGTTGAAGGAGTATCAAGGAGTACAGATTTGTGATAGGGGGTTGCAGATTTATGAGTTATATATAAATCTGTAAACTTCTGATTATACATATAAGCTGTTTATATCAATAGGAAGACGGGTCATTCTAGTGAGCAATACTATTTCAATGCATCATACCATCATAATTTCACTACAAGTTAGAATTATATTACATGTAGCGACATACACAACCACCTAGATGATCTACAATATACATATTAGAATGAATCCTTTATCAACCCCAGCATAATCACCATGAAACTATTCAAACAGTAGCCTTAAAAATCAATTGGTTAACTTCAGCAAGGACACAAAATAATACCCAGCCAGATAACATATATTATTGCCTTTCTGGTACCGGAATCTACACCAAGATAAAAGACTTGTGCATCTTGGCTATTCATAGCTAAAAGACTAAACTACAACAATAAACAAGCAATTCAAAGCACCACTGCTGCAAACACATCCAGAATAAGCATGTACCTACTTCAGACAACCCGAACCAAACTATACCATAGCAGATAGGCAACTGCACATGCTTCTGAAACTAATCCCAAGTTTCATCCAAGCAAAACAAGCTACTCAAATTAAACCAAACTCGCGTGATTTAAAGCACAAGGGCTACAAACCAACACAAATCCTGTGAATACCTGAGAACCAAGCACACTAATTCTACATGCACACACTCGATCGCCTACAGATCTTTTTTCAAATACACACCTTCATTGACCTACTCTTCCTCTCAACTAAGCTGTGTCCAGCTTCGCATGAAAACTCCTAGATCGTCAACGGAACAAACATGAACGCCCACCTAATCACTACTTATCCAGTAGAGGAATACAAACTCTGAACGAGGGCTATCGAAATCAGATCGCGGAAACAACGATTTTAGGACGAGATGGGAATCAAGAAGCGGTATTATCAGCGATGGGCGCGGAGTTATTGACCTGTCACGGATCTGGAGCTGGTCGACCATGGCGGCCATGCGCATCTTGTCCTCCTCGGGGAGGTTGTCGAGGTCGCCGAGCATGCTCTTGTCCATGGCTGCCGCCTGCCGCTGCCGCCGCCGCCGCCGCCGCCGCGCAACGAGGAAAGCTAGGGTTTGGAGGAGGAAGGGGAGACGGGTTTTGGTGAGGAAAAGGGAGACGGTGAGATCTAAAACCTCGAGCGACTCTTTTTTTTTCCTTTTCATCTATCGGATATAGCAGGCGCCGTGCTGGGCTCGTTCGTATTGGCCCGGACCCTTCAGGTTTCCGTAAATTAGCCCATTATGCGTATTGGGCTTCACGAGCCCACTGGGTTCTTGGAAAACAATTCTAGTCCCCCGACTATCAAAAAAAAATGAAATAATGCCTTCTCGTTCATCCTCTTCTTTCTTTCCTTTTTAAAATTTCTTCCCTCTTTTTCTCCTCCTCTCTTCCGTGGAATATTCAGAGATTTCATTCTCCTTATTCGTGTTCACCTTCCTCGGCATTGGAGCTCGTGTGTCCATGCCCCAACCTCAGGGTCAAGCTCGAGACGGTAGTTTTCCATGCTACTTGACTCACAGAAGATGGTGGGTTGCAGCCTTGCGGAGGAGAAGGTACTCAACATCCAAACCTGTTGAGGATGTGAGAGCATAGTACTTCTGCTTATTATTTTTGTCGATGTTTTATAGGAAATCTATGAAAGATGATTTTATAATTGCATGTATAATTCTTTTGTAAAACACCCAATAAGTTGTTGCGTGCTTGACTCCGTTTATTTTTCAAAATAATATAAATATTTGGGTGGTCCAAATAATCTTTGGTGTTTGGGATGAATTATGGTTTTTTAGAGCGTAAAAGCTTTGTTATCTCGTTGCATAGACACAACTGGTCATGTATAAGTACCGACATTGATTGTATACGGCGGGTGGCCTGCAGGCGAGAGCATAAAGTTACTGAAATCAACTCAATCAAAATTCCGAACTAAGCGGGGGGTCAATCATATCTAACACTTTTCTTCACGTCTAGGTTGTTTTATCCTTAGACGTGCGCAGTGGAAACATAGGCAGAATGCAATATATTTATTGGGTTACTTAGATATTGAACCTTGAACCTCTGGTTTCAAGTTGTATATACCTAACCAATTCACCCATTAGTCTGAACTGATGGAAAGGGGTTAGAAAATATATTTCAACACTCCCCCTCTCACATCTATGCTTGACATATATATGAGAAGACTTTAGACGTGGGATCGTGCAACAACTATTTTAGATTTAATAGTGTGTTGGTGAAAGTGTATGGAGCCCCCATGTGTGGTTTTGGTAATTAATGACAATCCCTATGGACTAATGGTTTCATTGAGATATATTTGAAGGGCTTACCCATAGGCGATGGTTAAAGTCCATGTGTTGGATTCAAGGTTGGATTCATGAAGATAAAAGATATACATTGAGTATTGGCATCAAGATCATCGATTTGAAGACAAGAATATGATATGATCAATAAGAAGAAATGGTGATAGAGTTCTTGTGTGGAACTCGAAGGAAGCCATGCTCTAGATTATGTGTTAAGCCATGATAGATCAAGATCTTGAGAGTTTGTTTTCAAGAGAAGATATGAGGTTGATCAAGTTAAAGTGCAAAGATTGGATTCAAGTTGATCAACACGCAAAGCATAGAAGATGTACTAAGCAAGATCAAGTGATCTTGTGGTATGGTAAGCTATTGTCAATTGTGCTTTGTGAACTAACCCATGATATATGTGTTTGGTGTTTCTATAGTTATGTGGTTAGCTATCTTTCCATGGGTTTGTATCAATAGGGATATTTCTTATAACCCATGAGTAGATGTGATGATCGTCATCGAGGTTGAGAATTGCAAGTTTAAGATGAGAATCCATAAGATCACATGCTTAAAGCTTGCCGTCCATTTGTGTACTTGTGAATATATTCCTAAATGAGTTTTTCCCGTAGTGGAGTATGGGGAAGCGATTTGCAAGACTTCACCGAGCAAATGAAATGAAGAAAGGTGTTCCATCTTGCCGCTGGCATGATCGTCATCATCTAGCTCAAGTGGAGTGCGCAAGTCAAAGGTATAACCTTGATAGGTTTTCTATTTTACCGGTCTCAAGGTGGTTGTTGAGAGACCAGGTTATAGGTTTGATAGCCGTACTATCAAGGGGGGCTTTCGGGTGAGTAGCTTGTTCGCATCGGTCGTAGAGAGCTCAAACCTTTGCATTCTTAACATCATCTTTCTTGTTTCTTATTTGTTCTTCTCTATGTGAGGTTTTAGAACTTATTGTCATCTTCATCACAAACTCAAGTTCACCAAAAACATATTTTGTATTACAAACTTATCGTGTTTTTGGTGTTGGAGGTTTTACCGGTTCTTCATTTATAGAGAGGTCAAACCTTCTCCCATTTGATTTTAATCTAACTTGGTTAAATTTGGTGTTTCTCTGTGTGAGGAGATAGAGCTTATTGTTAGCTTCAAAACAAGCCTAAGTTCATCAAAAACGGTGTTCGGACGCAAAAGTTATCGTGTTTTTGGTAAAGTCGATTTTGCAGTTCTTCAGGCGCCGGAATGTCCGACGGGAAAATCGCCGGACGGTCTGCCGTTAAGTCCTGTCGGACATGTGCCGGACTAGTCTGGCAGCAGTCTGGCAGCTCTCTGTTTCTTTGCCAGTTATCTGGCAGTTTTTGCCGGACGATCTGGCGCCGTCGGGAAAATCTGTTTTTCAGTTTTCAGTTTTTTTTTGCTTCTGCCTGCTCGGTTTCTCTAATTTGTATGCCGCATATTACCTCGGATGAAGAAGTCGTAAAAAGCAAAGTTGTTCATATTTAAAATACTCACAATTTTCGTGTTTTGCACTTTTACATTTGAGGTCATTTAAGGGTCCGTTTTCTGCGTTGAACAGGATCTGCTCACAGTTGCCAGACCATCCGGCAAGAAAAATGCCGGATGATCTGGCAGCCCCGTTTCCTGCCCCAAAACGGCTAGTTTTAAAGAGCTATAAAGGGGCTTCTTCCCCAAAGGTTTTCTAGGGTTTTTAAGCACGAAATTCCCCACCATT
>QRDG01000144.1:0-83511 GCA_012064385.1 Puccinellia tenuiflora
TGAACGTCTCCTTAATCGTAAAATTATCCATGTCCTAACCGATTGGGGTGGAGAGTATGAGAAACTCCATCCATTCTTTCACAACCTAGGTGTCTCACATCGTGTGTCTTGTCCTCACACACACCAACAAAACGGCACTGCTGAACGTAAACACCGTCACATTGTTGAAACCGGTCTTACTTTACTTGCTCATGCATCTGTTCCTCTATGCTACTGGAATGATGCCTTCTCTACAGCCTGTTTCCTCATCAATAGGCTTCCTAGTCGCACTATCGACATGAAAACTCCACTTGAGAAACTTCTTAAAGAAACACCGGACTATACCTTCTTTAAGGTGTTTGGCTGTGCATGTTGGCCTCATCTTCGACCCTATAATAACCATAAACTTGATTTCCGTTCGAAGAAGTGTGTGTTTCTGGGCTACAGTTCGCTTCACAAAGGGTATAACTGTCTCCATGTTCCTTCCAATCGAGTCTATATCCCTAGGGATGTCGTTTTTTATGAGAGTGTTTTTCCCTTTGTCAACATGCCCACCTCCCATACACTGCCACCTGTCACAGAATCTTCCTTACTTTCCGCTGACCAATTTATGGATGTTGCATATGCCCCGCCTTTGCTTGCTGACCATGGTGTAGGTACTGGACGCGGCGCTCGCCTGGAAATTTTAATTCCGGCTTCGGTTCCTTCTCACGTCGATCATCAGCAGGGTAACATGCATGGCTCGGCCTCAGGCTTGCCGTCCGTGCATGGCTCTCCCTTGGGCTCCGTGCAGCCCGAGCCACTTCAGCACGCCATGCAGCTGCCCCTTGAGCTGGCTTCTCGCAGCTCACCTCAGGAGCCACCGCGTCCCACGACGCCAGCGTCTCCTCGCGGCTTGGAGCAGCCGCACTCCACGACGCCCGCGTCCCTACCTGCTGGCGCCATGCAGCCGACAGGGACAGGCGATGCCTCGCCTACGTCTCCCAGCGCGCACACGCCCGTGACGTCAGCTGACGAAGCAAATCCAGGATTTGTCTCCTCCGATGCAACAGCGCCGGTTCTGCCTGTGTTTGCACCTCCAGTTCAGCTTGGACCAGTCACGCGTCTACGTCGGGGTATCCAGCAACCTAAGGTTCGCACTGATGGTACAGTCGCCTGGAATAGCGTTTTGGCAGAACATGCAGCCTCTAGAGCTACTGCCGAACCACGTGATTTTCGTGAAGCACTTCGCATTCCTCGCTGGCGTACAACTATGGAGGAAGAATTTACAGCTATGCAGAGTAACGGCACCTGGACACTGGTACCTCCTGTTTCTGGCATTAATCTTATTGACTCTCATTGGATTTTTAAGGTTAAGCGTCATGCTGATGGCACTATTGAGCGATACAAGGCGCGCCTCGTTGCTAAAGGATTTAAGCAACGCTATGGTCTGGATTATGAAGAAACTTTCAACCCTGTAGTCAAGCTAGCAACTATTCGTCTCTTATTGTCTATGGCATTGTCTCACAGGTGGCATCTTCGTCAGCTTGATATCCAGAACGCTTTCCTCAATGGATTTCTCGATGAGCAGGTATACATGCGTCAGCCTCCTGGTTTTGCTGATCCTGATAAACCTGATCATTATTGTCACCTGGTCAAGTCTCTCTATGGTTTGAAGCAAGCTCCTCGTGCCTGGCATGCTCGCCTCAGTTCTGTTCTTGGTTCTCTGGGGTTTAAACCGTCTGTGGCTGACACGTCCTTGTTTATTCTTCGGAGCCCAGCTGTGACTATTTTCCTACTGGTATATGTTGATGATATCATTGTCATCAGTTCGACTGCTGCTGCCATTCCCAAATTAATTTCAGAGCTTCGGTCAGCATTCTCTGTGAAAGATCTTGGCACTCTGAATTATTTTTTGGGCATTGAGGTTCACTCACCGTCATCTGGCAGTCTTATTCTTCGACAACGCAAGTATACTCTGGAGCTTCTTGCGCGCGCTGGTATGTTGAAGTGCAGTCCGAGTTCTACTCCCATGGCTTCCTCTGAGCGTCTCAGCAACACTGATGGGGATGTTCTCTCGCCTGAGGAGGCTACTCAGTATCGTAGTATTGTTGGCGGTCTCCAGTATCTCACTATGACACGCCCCGATTTGTCATTTGTGGTCAACAAGGTATGCCAATACCTTCATGAGCCTCGCACTCCCCATTGGTCCGCAGTTAAGCGTATACTTCGTTATGTGCGCCACACCATTGACATGGCCTGCAGTTTCGGTCTTCCTGCTCTACACTGCTATCAGCATTCTCAGATGCAGATTGGGCTGGCAGTGTGGATGATAGGCGATCCACCGGGGGATATGCTATCTTTTATGGAGGAAATTTGATCGCCTGGAGTGCTTGCAAGCAGTCTACGGTCTCGAGATCGAGTACTGAGTCTGAGTATAAAGCTCTTGCTAATGCTACTGCAGAGCTTGTCTGGGTACAGTCTTTGTTGCAGGAACTTGGCACCGCTTCAACTCAGATTCCAGTGTTATGGTGTGACAACATTGGAGCAACATATCTGTCATCTAACCCAGTGTTTCATGCAAGGACAAAGCATATTGAAGTGGATTTTCACTTTGTTCGTGAGCGTGTCTCTCAGAAGCAACTGCAGATCCGGTTCATCTCTTCAAAGGATCAAGTTGCTGATATCTTCGCTAAGCCACTCCCTTTACCTTTGTATGAGCATTGTAAGCGCAATCTCAATCTTCTACCAGTTGAGATTGAGGGAGGGTGTTAGAATATATCACGGCATACGTTCCGTATACGTACAGGATTGTAATCATATTGTTTACCACTATATAATAGCAGAACCCTACCCAACGAGGCACGTTGGGACATCCAAAATCTTTCCCTAGTCTATTACGTTTTCAGGGGCGTTCTGGATTTGACAAACTGATGGTAGGAGTGTTGCATTTAGCTTCTTTGGTCTCTGTCACGGCATGGTCGGACGCAATGACATCTATACGTGAACCTATTTTAGTGTTAAAAACTTTGACCCCAGCTTGTCCAAATGTTGATGATTAAAAGTCACTTGATCCTGGCATCTTGAATTTGAATAGAATGTCTGTTAGTTTCTAAACAAAATGGCATGCCGTTCAGTACGAATTTGTCCTAAGTAGCTGTTTGATTTGATGATATGGGTTAGAAGTCACAAAATTTCCTGCGGCCGGCATCTACTTCTACCGTGTCGTTCCACAGCTGAAACTGGTTCAGTTAAACAGCAACATAGATCCGCAGACAATTCAGTGAGAACTGAAGACAGAACGACAGGCTTAACAAAACTTTGAATTGACTTGATTGGGGTGCGCTGGGCCCAGGCAGTAGTGCAACGCACTAGGCGACGCTTGAGGGCCCCAGTAGCAAGCTACTGTGGTGGGCCCTCCCCCAAGAAAAATAAATTTAATATCGTTGTGGACTGTTGACCCACATATCAAATATTAAACTGATAAGAACAGATACTACACTTGATCTTAGCCAAAAGGCCGAGAAAGGTATGCTTGTAATGTGTGGCTAGGGTCTCGTTATATAGCGCGTCGTCGCCCTCCCATCCGCTCTCGCCGCGCGAGGTGGGACTAAACGAGGGTGCTGCGACTACGCTGCAAAGCAACTCAGGTCGGTTGGTTATTATGCGAGGCTCTTTTCGGTTTGTCTGGGCCGTAGTACAAGCAAGCCAGGCCTAGATGGGCTGCTGCCTCCCATAACACGGCCCGACAGTGAAGCAGACAGTCAAGCCTAGTACTTCTTCCAAACTCTTTTGTTTTATTTTAGTTGTAGTACTAAAAAAATATCTTTCAATCTCTGGTTTGTTGGGTTAGAAACTACAGAATTTCGATCGTTTGGCATTCAATCTCAATAGAACAGCTTCAACGGAGGGCTCTTTGATTCGCAAAATTCCAAAATGCAAGAGCAGATGGAAAATCCGATCAAACTCTATAAGATCAGAAACTATATATACAAAAATAACAAACAGTGTGTATCTGGGGAGTGCCCACTTCAATCTGGACATGGAATCGACACGCGAACGCAACGGCGGCAAACCAGTTTGCAGCAACAAAAGCAACATGGCAAGCTTGAAGCTTAAGCATACACACGTGAGGAGAATGACGACCACAACAACTCTTACCAAACAAAGCATTTTGACGCCACTTTTTACATTACACTGGAAGGAATTTTACTTACACTAGACGACATAAAATGCTAATCTTTACAAATCCAAAAATTGAGGAATAGCCGACTCGCATTTACCGTATGAAAAGGAAAGAAAGGAGCTGGGAAAAATGACCTGACAGACCAAACCCCGTCACAGCTAAACAGGACACTCTGTACCCCCACACTCCAGAAGATCAGCAAGTTTCTATTTCTATAGTTTTGTTCAGTCTACTTCCGATCATCATCGTCGATGGACCCGTCCTTGTGAAGCTTGAGGCTGAGGTTGCTGAACCTCTGCCTTGAGTACTGCCGGGACGCCTTCCTCCAGTCTGTCCCGGCCTTCATCATCGCCACGAACTCGTCGTAGCTTATCTTCCCGTCCTGTGATGTCCAAAGAACACATAGCACATCGATGTTAGGGTTGACCTTCGAGGGGTTGAACAAGTCATACGTTACTATTTTCAACTGTCATTTGCATTATATCATATCCTGTTACGTCATCCTTATCAGGCTGGTATGTCGTTTACTTTATAGCATCTAGTACTATCCTTGATTGTCTGGTATGACTTTGATTTCATTGTCATGTTTCATGCACTAGCCAACTATCCCAGAAGTCCGAACTGATGGAAAGGCTAGTACAATCTACATATACTGTAACACCCCCTCTCACGTATGACTCGGAGAGGCCGACACGTGCAACCGGAAGAGAGCGACGGCGCGCAAGTCTCAGAGGTATATGCCTCATCCAATACGTGGACTCAGAGGTACGACTTAGGAGGTCTATACGTGGACTCAGTGTTATGGCTCAAGAGACGTATATACGTGGACACAAAGGGGTTACTAGTATATTTTTTTAATAAATTGCGAAAACGAGGACTCCAACTCGAGACCTTAGCCTCTGATACCATGTCATGTTTCATGCACTAGCCGAGCGACGACGCGCAAGTCTCAGAGGTATATGCCTCAGCCAATACGTGGACTCAGAGGTACGACTCATGAGGTCTATATGTAGAATCAGAGGTATGGCTCAAAAGACGTATATACGTGGACACAAAGGGGGTTACGAGCATTTTTTTTAATAAATTACGGAAATCAGGACTCGAACTCGAGACCTTGGGCTCTGATACCATGTCATGTTTCATGTACTAGCCAACTATCCCAAAAGTCCGAACTGATGGAAAGGTTAGTGCAATCTACATATACTGTAACATTTATAACATTATTATTATAGGTGCAATGATAACTATCGCCAATACTTTAGTTAGCTAAAGGGAAGACCTTAAATTAAACAATGCCTTGCAGCAACATTTGAATCCTGACCAGGGCCATGCATGTGGCACTATTCCAGAAACTAATATTCATAGCACACTAGTAGAAAACATGCCTTCGGTACGGACCTTTAGTCCCGCCCATAGTTGAAACCGGGACTAATGTGAGCATTAGTCCCGGTTCAAAGTGTTAGGACGCCGCACGGTTCCAGTCCCGGTTCGAACTTGACCTTTAGTACCGGTTCGTGATACGAACCAGGACTAAAGGGTCTGCGGCAGGCAGCTGAAGATGTGGGGTCAGCGCGAGCACCTTTAGTCCCGATTCGTGACCAGTGCTACGAACCGGGACTAAAGGTTTCCCCTATATCATCTTCTTTCACCCCGAGCCATCTTCATTTTTCCTGCTCGAAACTTCTCCATTTTTCTCCTCGGTTTACTCTCTCCCGAGCTCAAGTTCATCCCATTTTTCTCCACCATTTGTCAAGATTGGCGGCACCCATCTATCCAAGGGTTAGCAACTTCATCCTTTCTTCCGGCGTTGCTAATTTAGCTCATTTCATTACTAGTTTAGATCATTTCATTTTTCTAGTGCTAGCTAGGCGTTTGATGAAATGTCTAAGTTAGGGGAGTTCATTTGTTTTATATGTAATTTGAGCTCAAATTAAAGTATGATTTGTGGGTTTTACTGTCGTCCCGTCCCCGTCCTCACCACCGTCGATCGCCCGCGCCGTCCCATCGCCGGCACCACCTTTGCGAGCCTCTTGTTTTTATCTTTTTAAAAAAATCTTACTTGTATGATTTAGATGCATAGTTATTACTTGTATAATTTTTCTTACTTGTATTATTGTTTGTTATATGTATAGTGCCATGACTTTGATATCCGTCCCCGTCGGCCCTCGTCCGGTCTATGATTCGGATGTGGTATATTATCTTTTATAACTATTTGTTTCATTTCGTGTTTATGACAATTATGCCGACCAACACTTGACATAGATATTTTTATCTAGGAGGTATGTGAACCGGAAATTCCAACCGACCCTCTTGTCGAGAAGTTAAATTTAGTTGAAAAAGAAAAATATGATTTGAAAGAAAAATTGAAAAAAATTGAAGAAGAGAAGATGAAATTGGAGTTGTATCTTGCCGATGTCGTCGATGATTACAAGATCAAGATGTATGCAATGCATTTGAAGATTAGAAAGATTAGAAAATATGCCATTAATAAAGAGGCTTGGTATCATTATGTTGTTGGATCAATGGTTACCTTAGTAGCGATTTTGATCGCATGTGTTGTTGCATTTAAATGCACTAGATAGTTGTATGTTAGTTTCAATGTATGTTTTATGAGAACTATGTATCGACAGAGAGTTCAAGGACTTTGCAGGTGACACAAGGAACTTAAGGTTTGGTCTAAAGTACAGATGGCATGAATCCTTTTGGGGAGCAGAGTTGCAGTCATAGCACCTGCCTTGTGGCTATGTATTTATAACCTCCCTCCTTGGTTGTGCATGAAGCGAAAGTTCATTATGATGCCAGTGCTTATCCAAGGCCCGAAGAAACCCGACAACGACATTGATGTGTACCTGAGGCCATTAGTTGAAGAACTTTTACAGTTGTGGCGTGAAGAAGGTGTACGTTTATGGGATGAGCACAAATAGGAGGAATTTGACCTACGAGCGTTGCTGTTTGTAACCATCAATGATTTGCCTGCTCTCAGTAACCTTTCAGGACAGACAAATAAGGGATACAATGCATGCACACACTGTTTACATGAGACTGATAGTATATATTTGGAGAAATGTAAGAAGAATGTGTACCTAGAGCATCGTCGATTTCTTCCGACCAGGCATCTCTTAAGAAAGAAAGGCAATCATTTCAAAGGTGAGGCAGAACACTGGACTAAGCCTACCCGCCCTACTGGTGAAGATATATATGGTATGATTAAGGATTTAAAAGTAATCTTTGGAAAGGATCCCGGCGGACAATCTGTTCCGAATGACACTGACGGACACGGACCCATGTGGAAGAAGAAATCTATATTTTGGGAGCTACCCTATTGGAAAATCCTAGAGGTTCGCTCTGCAATCGACGTGATGCACGTGATGAAAAATCTTTGCGTGAACCTGCTAAACTTCTTGGGCGTGTATGGGAAGACGAAAGATACACCAGATGCACGGCTGGACCAGCAACGTATGCACGAATGAGACGGCCTGAATCCAGTGAAATATCAAGGTCCTGCCAGCTACGCTCTTACCAAAGAAGAGAAGGCGATCTTCTTTTGAAGTCCTGTGCAGTATCAAGGTCCCGTCTGGCTTCTCGTCGAATGTAAATGGAATAATAAATATGGCAGAGAAAAAGTTCCAAAACCTAAAGTCTCATGACTGCCACGTGATTATGTCACAATTACTTCCGGTTGCATTGAGGGGCTTCTACCAGAAAATGTTCGAGTACCCATTGTGAAGCTATGTGCATTTTTCAATGCAATTTCTCAGAAGGTGATCAATCCAGAAACTCTACAAAGTTTACAAAAGGATGTGGTCCAATGTCTTGTCAGCTTCGAGTTGGTGTTCCCACCATCCTTCTTCAATATTATGATGCACCTCATAGTTCACCTAGTCGAAGAGATTTCCATTCTCGGTCCTGTATTTCTACACAATATGTTCCCCTTTGAGAGGTTCATGGGAGTCGTTGATCATCCACAAGTGTACGGGATCACAGAGTATCTTCGAGGGAAGTAAACCCAAATTTATTGATTCGACACAAGGGGAGTGATATGTCCCAGACGTATCTATAGTTTTTGATGTTCCATGCTTGTTTTGTATCATTTTATGGATTTATTGGACTAACCTATTAATAGTGGTAAAAGTGCACAATGTTCTTGTTTTTCACTTTGATGTGTAGGAAAATTGACAAGAACGCAAAAGGAGCCCGAAGGTGGAACCCTGAATCTGTCCCCACCAGATACTTTTCAAAAATGTCCCTGAACTGACCTGAAGACGATGTCAAATCAAAAATCTTGGTCGCAAAAGTTTATGGAAATTTTCTGCTGATCGACATGGACCTGGACTTCGTCCAAAATGGGGCCCACAGCGGCCAGATGGGGCCCAGAAGTCAACCGCGCCCGGGGGCGTCTGGGCACCCCCTTCGCCGCCTTTCGTCTCCCTTCGGACTACATATTCGCCCCGTCAAAAGAACCCTCCCCTTGTTACCATCCATATCACTTGCTTTTCACTATCTCTTCGCCGAACTAGTGTACCTATACAACTGACAATTGTATTACGTGTGTTGGGGACACAAGAGACTTATTGTATCTTAATTGCAGGGTTGTTTGAGAGGGATACCTTTGACCTCTACCTCCCTGAGTTCGATAAACCTTGGGTTACTCACTTAAGGGAAAATTGTTGCTGTCCTACAAACCTCTGCACTTGGAGGCCCAACACTGTCTACAAGAATAGAAGCGCGTAGTAGACATCAAGCTCTTTTCTGGCGCCGTTGCCGGGGAGGTAAGCTAAACGACACTCACACTCCGGCAACGAAGCTCTTTTCTGGCGCCGTTGTCGGGGAGGTGAGTGCTTGAAGGTATCTTATTTAGATCTTGCAATTAAATCTTTTTGTTTCTTGTTTTCACTAGTTCGGTTTAATGGAAAAAAAATGAGAGAGCTTTATAAAATTTATCTTGAAATTGGTCACGATGCTTTTGAAGAGAAAATTAAAAAACCTATGGAACTTTATTTGCATAATAATCATGCTAGTAGCATTGTTATTAGTATGATTTCTTTGAATGCCATTGTTGCTAATGCTATGGAAAATTGCAAGCTTGGGGATGCCGGTTTTGATGAATATGATCTCTTTAGTCCACCAAGCTTTGAGGAGGAAATTTTCTTTGATGATACTTTGCCTCCAATATATGGTGATTATAATAATTGTGATATTTTAGTTCCACCTACTATTGAGGATAAAGTTTATTTTGATTATGATATGCCTCCTATATATGATGATTACAATGATGGCTGTGATAGTTTTGTTCCCACTATTACTAATGATAATGACTATATTTATGTGGAGATTAATAATAATTTTATGCTTGTAGATCATGATAATAATGTTTTATGTGATGGCTATATTGTTGAGTCTGTTCATGATGCTACTGAGAATTATTTTGAGAGAGGGAAATATGGTTATAGAAATATTCATGTTATTAAATTTCCTCTCTTTATGATGAAGGTTTGAGCTTTATATTATGTTGCTTTTATATGTTGGTTGCTTTAATAGCTAATGGTCATTATGAGAGAGGGAGACACGGTTTCATATATCTCAATAATATTAATTCTCATCTCTTTATGTTGAAAGTTTTGAAGTTGCACTTGTTTTGCCTTCCTATGCTAGCCACTTTGTGCTTCATTGATTTGTTTTCTTACAAGACTCATATGCATAGGAAGTGTGTTAGATATAAACATTTTTTATATAGTATTCTTGATGCTCTCTTTTATTTTCAACTCTTATTCTTATGAGAGCATTATTAAAATTATCATGCCTAGCTAAAAGGCTTTAATGAAAAGCGCTTATGGGAGGCAACCCATTTTATTTTTACCTACTGTTTTGTGTGATGTTACTTCTGTAACAACTCTCTTGTATCTTTTTGTTTTGGTTTTTGGTGCCAAGAATAGCCTCTAAAGAGAGGAAGACTAATTGGTGAGTTTGCTGTCCAGAAACAGATTTATGTTCTTCACTGTTCAAAAATCCAAAAAATCACATAACGTCATCTGTGGCAGATAATTTTTGACATCAAGCATCAGGGTTTTGTCTACCTTTCTCTAGTTTTACGTTTTCTGATTTGAGGTCCAGAAGTACCCCGAAAAGATTCATCTTTACAGTCTGTTCTGTTTTTGACAGATTATGTCCTTAGTTTTGCATTGCTTCTTTCACGGGCAAAATGAAGTTCTTTTGTGGTCAAGAGCTTTACTTACACCTTTGTGACAGTAGCTAATGTTTTTAAAAATAAGTTCATGATTTGTGCTTTGGAACTGAAGGAAGATATTGTTTTTGTGGACTAACCCCTCTAATGAAGTTGCTATAAGTTTTGCGTGAAGGAAATTTTCAAGTATCCAAGTGCAGGGTGATGAAGGAAGATCAAGAAGGGATAAAAGCTTAAACTTGGGGAGGCTCCCCATGGACCCTCCTCTGAAATATTCAAGAAGTCACAAGCATCTAAGCTTGGGGATGCCCAAGGCATCCCCTTCTTCATCAACAATCATCGGTTCTACTCATGATACTATATTTTTATTCCTTTACACATTATGTGTTGTTCTTGGAGCGTCAGTTTGTTTTTACTTTTAGTTTTTTTGTGTTTTGTTCTCTGGTCTTTGCAATAAATTGGATCCTTCCATGCTTGTTTGGGAGAGAGACACGCTCCGCTTTTTCATTAGACACTCCTGTCCTTCACTTATATGTATTGAGTGTTTATCTTTTATTATTGTTGCTTCTAGCTCTTGTTTTTCATGCATCTCTTGTTCAGAGCTGTTAGCTTTTTGTAGTTAGGAAGTTTTCTCTTGTGCTTTCACCCTTTTAGTTTTGTTTCAAATAAGTTGATTGGTGTTTGGTTGAATGGAAATTATCATGTAGGAAGTGTGAAAAGTGCTGCTTAATCTTGTAGATCATTGTCTTGAATCTTTGATACTTGTCAATTGTTTAGAGATATGAAGTAGATTAATGCTTAAACTTGTGGATAATCTAGTGAGAATATATTAGTAAAGAATTACCGTAAAGCTTTAAAATTGTGGTGCTTGTCCTGCTTGGTAGCTCTCAAAGTCTAGATATTCTTTTTGCAAAGAGTTGGTTTGGCTAACAAGGTAGACGGTGTGAAGTCTAGTGGCTATGCATGATGTATATCTGTAGTCATTCATTGAATCAAGTTGATGTTATGTGTTTGCTTGATATCCTGCTAAGCCCAAAAATTCCATACTGAGAGGGAATACTTCTCGTGCATCCAAATTCCTGAGCCAAATATCTTTGTCATTTGTGTCCACCATACCTACCTATATGTGGTATTTCCTTGCCACTCCAAGTAAAATTTTCATGTGCTATCTTTAAAACTTTCAAAATTCTCCTTTTTGTGCCTCTGTTTTAAGCTCATGAGGACGCAGTTGGAAGCTAGATATAACCTGTGACAAGCAAGGTCATTCCCCCCTTTCACCCGGTGTTGATGGTTTACGTCCTCACTTGAATTTGCCGAGAGCTGGCAAGAGACTCCGCGTCTCAATTAAAATATAAATATAACCCACCATTCTCCTCCGCACAGTGAAAACCTGAGAAATCAGTCAAACATTGGTTAGTGGTAAAACAAAGAAGAACGAGGAGTGATCTCATTCCTCTAATTACCAGCCGCTCTCAAAAGTCTAAAATCCTTGCTTGAAATGGGGACTAGCTAGTTTATTTATTGTGAAGTCGCTGACGAAAACATGCATATCTCAAAATTGTTTTACTTCTGTTAAAAAAAACTCTAGCACATGATTAATCCATGCTCCCCTCTGCAAAGGGCCTTTCTTTTACTTTTATGTTGAGCCAGTCTTCCTCTTCCTTCTTTACCCCTCAAGCAATCACTTGGTGTCAACTTCGGTTCAAGTTTTACTTCATGTTATCTTTATGTCTAACCGTAAAAACTTTGTATTGACTTTATCTTGAGATAAATATGTTGCAAGTTGAAGCTTTTTGCTGAAAACTTAAATCTTCCTTTGTGTTGGCCAAACTCCTTTGCCGAAATAATATTGCTTTGTGAGATATCAATCATTGTCAAGTGTCATACTTTTAAATCTCCAAAGTACCCTTTTCTAGTAAATTCTTGCTTAGATGTTGCACCTGGTTAATCATTATTTGTTTCATTCAATGAATTATTGTCTTGGATCACTTCATACAGATCATGTGCTTTACATTATTACTTGATCAAGATTGTTTTGGTAGCATGTCACTCCAAAAATTATTCTGTTATCATTTATCTACTCGAGGACGAGCAGGAATTAAGCTTGGGGATGCTGATACGTCCCAGACGTATATATAATTTTTTATGTTCCATGCTTGTTTTATATCAAATGCTACATGTGTTTACTATGTTTTTATACCATTTTATAGATTTATTGGACTAACCTATTAATAGTGGTAAAAGTGCACAATGTTCTTGTTTTACACTTTGATGTGTAGAAAAATTGACAAGAACGCAAAAGGAGCCCGAAGGTGGAACCCTGAATCTGTCTCCACCAGATACTTTTCAAAGATGTCCCGAACCGACCGGAAGACGACGTCAATCAAAAAAGCTTGGTCGCAAAAGTTTCTGGAATTTTTTTGCTGATCGACGTGGACCTGGACTTTCTCCAAAATGGGGCTCACAACGGCCATACGGGCCCCGGGCGTGGCCCAGAAGTCAACCGCGCCCGGGGGCGTCACCCCCTTCGCCGCCTTTCGCCGCCCTTCGGACTACTTATTCGCCCCGTCAAAAGAACCCTAGCCCCTGACTACACTTTTTCTAGAAAAGACTCCGAGCGCCGCCGCCAGCAAGCCCTAGTTTCGGGGGTCAGAAGGTTCTGTTCTGGCACCCTGCCGGGATTGGGAATTGCCCCCGGAGCCATCTTCATCGCCGTTGCTGCCTCCCATGATGCGCCGGGAGTAGTCCTTCATCGGGGCTGAGGGCTCTACTGTAGCTATGTGATTATCTCTCTCCCATGGTGTGATCTTTATGTGATCATGAGCATTGTTAGTACCGCTGAATTCTTATGTAATGTTATGCTGCTCAATTGGTTTGTCTAGTATAATTTCCGGGGTTATTGTTGACAACACAAAGCCTTGGTGATAGTGTGGGTGTCGTGTGTAACTCTTTGGATGATAGATTATCTAGAGTGATATTTATCATGGATTATTCTTTGTGGAATTGTGGTGTTTGTTTACTCAGACTTTGAGGTGTGCTTTGTAGCCCTACACATATTACCCTTGTTTTATCAAGGAGAAGGATAATTCCGAGTAGCACTTGCTTGCTTTCATTTGTGCTAACATGTTGAGAGAGGTCACTTGCGAAAGTATGATCCCTAGGCCTTGTTTCCAATCATCGGAACACCGTTTTTAGTCACTTTTGTTGCATGTTTTCTTGCTGCCATTTTTATTACAGATTACAAATACCAATTGTTACCATCCATATCACTTGCATTTTACTATCTCTTCGCCGAACTAGTGCACCTATACAACTGACAATTATATTAGGTGTGTTGGGGACACAAGAGACTTCTTGTATCTTAATTGCAGGGTTGCTTGAGAGGGATACCTTTGACGTCTACCTCCCTGAGTTCGATAAACCTTGGGTTACTCACTTAAGAGAAAATTGCTGCTGTCCTACAAACCTCTGCACTTGGAGGCCCAACACTGTCTACAAGAATAGAAGCACGTAGTAGACATCAGGGAGCCAAAGAATACTTATAAGTCTTAGCAGCTGAGTTGTCAATTCAGCCACACCTGGAAAAGCACCAGTAACAGAAGTGTTGTGAAAGCAACATAATATGAGAGCAATAGTAACAGCAAAGTAGCAGCAGCAATAGTAACAACGGAGGCAATTGCGCGGAAAATATTTGATGGATGAATATGGACCGGGGTTCCCAGCTTCGCTAGTGGTAACTCTCCAATAAAAAGAACACGTGTTGGCTAAAAAATTACAGTCGGGCAATTGACAAAATTGTGCGCGCATAACAATGCTATCATGACAAGGTACTGAACTATTTAATTGGGCATTACGTCAAAATACATAGACCGTTATCCAACTGCGTCTATGACTAATAATTTACCCCGGGATCGCTATCCAGCATGTCTCCCAGAAGTATTAAGTTGCAAGCAACAGATAATCGCAATAAGTATGGTGCAGAATGTAAGCAATGAAACAACACAAGGAAGTAAACACCGCTTTGTTATCCCTAGTAGCAACAGCACATCTTTAGTCTAATCATTTCTGTCAACTCGAGATCAGACAAAAAGAGGCATGAACCTACTATCTAGCATAAATACTCCCTCTTGGAGATACACAACTAATTACGTGATCAAGGCAACCACAAGGATCAGAGAGCATGCAAGATCTTAAATAAAACATAGATATAAGTGATGAACAAACTTGATCATAATTCCACAATTCATCGGATCCCAACAAACACAACACCGATTACATCAGATGAATCTCAATCATGTAAGGCAGCCCATGAGACTATTGTATTGATCAACATGGGGGAGAGAGTACCAACTAGATACTGCTAGAACCCGTAGTCCATGGGGGGACTACTCACGGAGCATCATGGAGGCGGCGTGGTCGAAGGAGATGGCTCCGAGGGTCAATCCCCGTCTCGCTAGGGTGCCGGAACAAGTGTAGTCTTGATGGCGGCGGCGCTCGGAGTCTTTTCTGGAAAAAGTGTAGTCTGGTACTAGGGTTCTTTTGACGGGACGATTATATAGTCCGAAGGGCGGCGAAAGGCCGCGAAAGGGGTGCCTAGACGCCCCCCGGGCGCGGTTGACTTCTGGGCCACGCCCGGGCCCCGTCTGGTTGCTATGGGCCCCATTTTGGACACAGTGCAGGTCCACGTCGATCAACGGAAAATTTCCAGAAACTTTTGCGACCAGACTTTTTTGATTTGACGTCGTCTTCGGGTCGGTTCGGGGACTTCTTTAAAAATTATCTGGTGGAGACAGATTCAGGACATCAGGGTTCCACCTTCGGGCTCCTTTTGCGTTCTTGTCAATTTCCAAATAATTCCCACGTCGATATGTGTGCCTTATCTTTTGCCAACCCTTTAGTCCCGCCCATGATATGTGCAACTCTTCACCTTTAGTCCCGGTTGGTAGCTGGAACCGGGACTAAAGGACAACTCATGGCCTTCAGCTCCCACGTTGATATGTGTGCCTTATCTTCACCTTCAGCTCCCACGTTGATATGTGCGCCTTATCTTTAGAAAATAATTTGACTTGAGTTGGACAATTAAATCAATAGATATGAATGAAATGAATGGATGTAAAAAAATTAATAGATATAAATTAAATCAATAGATATGATTTTTACAAATTTTTAGAAACTAATTTGACTTGATTTGGACAATTAAATCAATAGATATGAACGAAATTAATAAATGGAAAAAATTAATAGATATAAATTAAATCAATAGATATGATTTTTATAAATTTTTAGAAAATAATTTGACTTGATTTCGACAATTAAATCAATAGATATGAATGAAATGAATAGATAAAAAAATCAATAGATATAAATAAATCAATAGATATGATTTTTACAAGCTTTTATAATATAATTTGAAACATTAATGAATTTGTAATAAATAGATAGATTACATTTTTCTGAGGAATTTGATATATTACTTGCATTTTTCTAATAAGCAGATCAAAAGATATTGATTTTATAATTTTGTTACATTCTTTTAAAAACAAATTAAAGAAAAAGTAAAACTGTGGGCTTCGCGTGCAAAATTTCAATCCAAAATCCCATTTAGTACCGGTTGGTATTACCAACCGGTACTAAAGGGCCGCCTCGCGCGCACAAATTTCCGTGGCGCCCCGAAAAACCTCTAGTCCCGGTTCGTTCTACTAGCCGGTACTACCTTTAGTACTCGTTGGTAGCACGAACCGGGAGTAGAGGACCTTTAGTCCCGGTTGGTGTTACCAACCGGTACTAAAGGCCTGTTTTAGCCTTTCTACCTCCCCACCAGTGCCCCGATCCCCATTTTATTGATCAGTTTCTTCTATCTCCTCTCCCCGGCGCCCCCGACCCTACTCCTCCGGCGAAGCCCTGCTCCGGCCACGACCTCGCCCTCCACCGCGTCCGGCCACGACCTCGCCCTCCATCGTGTCCGGCCATGACCATCGAGTTCGCAAGGTAAGATCCCCTCCTCCTTCCTTACTCCGCCGCCACCGCGTTTGGTCAGCACGATGCCGTTCCCAAAGTAGCCTGATATGTGTCAAATGTATCTATAATTTTTGATTGATCCATGCTAGTGTTGTGATGTTGTCACATGTTTTTATTATCATATTAATCATTTTTATTCATTTTGTCGGACTAACCTATTGACAAGATGCCCAGTGCCAGTTTCCTGTTTTTGCTGTTTTTGTATTTCAGAAAATCCACCACACGAAATATCGTCGGATTGAGCTCAAAATTTACGGAGATTTTTTATGTGACGGAAGACACCAGAAGACCAAAGGGCAGCCCTGGGGGCCACCCATAGGGCAGGGACGGCCTCCTGCCGCGGCCCCCCTTGGCCCGCGGGTGGGACCCGCCACTGCTCCTGGTGGGTCCCCTCGGCCCCCTCTGACGCCTATAAAATCCCTTAAACCCTAAAAACGACGGGGCGGCCATTATTTTCCAGAAAAGTCATCCCGAGGCGCCGTCAACTCAAACCCTAGTTCGGGGGTGATTCTGAAGCAGATCCTGGCACTCTGCCGGAGGGGAGATCGATCCCGGAGGGCTCTCCATCGCCATGCCTTCCTCCGGGATGATTTGTGAGTAGTCCCACCTTGGACCTTGGGTCCATGGCAGTAGCTAGATGGTAGTCTCTCTCTCTTGTGCTTCATGTCTTATGATCTTGTGAGCTGCCTAACATGATCAAGATCGATTATTGTAATGCTATGTCATGTGTTTGCTGGGATCCGATGGATTATAAAGTTATGATCAGATTGTGCATGATTCTTATATGTTGATTTATGTTCTTGCATGCTCTCCGATGTACGTAGTTACTTTGGCCAAGTGATTGTGTGTATCTCCAAGAGAGAGTATTTATGCTAGATAGTGGGTTCATGCCCCCCTTTTGTTCCTAGGCACGAGTGACAGAAACGTCTAAGGGCGAGGGTGTGCTGTTGCTACTAAGGGTAAAACAGCGGTGTTAAAGTGTATTTTGATATTTAATATTGCTTACTTCATCCGCTTTACTTAATGTAAATGTCTGTTGCTTGCAACTTCATACCGATGGGTGACAGGCTGGATAGCGATCCCACGGTGGACTTTTTAGACAAAGATGCAGTTGACTCAACGGTCTTTGTTCATTGTCGTGATGCCTACTTAAATATTATCATGTTCTCTTTGTCATAGCTAGATTAAGTTTGTGTTATAATCTTGTTAATTGCCCAGTTGTAATTTGTTTACCCATCATATGAATGTTCTATTTACTCGAGAGACTCCACTAGTGAACCCATGGCCCCCGGTCCATCTTTTTACATTGATTGCAACCTTTATTCATCACTTTTCACCACCATTCCTCCTCTGGTCCATTTTCAGATTTCATCTATTTCACTATATAATTAACCGCTTTGTTTTCTGCGAGACCGGAAAGATTGACAACCTTTCTGCCGTTGGGGGCAAAGTATTTTGGTTGAGTGTGTGCAGCTCCGCGTCTGTTGAAGATTAAGCGCCAGAGATCTTCAACATTCACTTTGTTGTTGATTTCAAGGTCCTACTGGTTCGATAAACCTCGGTTCGTTATCGAGAGAAAACTGTTGCTTGCTACATCTCCGCCTTTGCTTGGAGCACCACCCAACTCTTCATCAGTAGCAATCATAGCCCTTGGGGAGCGGGGGCACGAAGCGGCGGCGCCCGTCCACGGCGAAGAGCAGCTTGGTCTGCTGGTCCGGCGCAAGGCCCAGCGCGGCGGTGCGTGCATGCGAGTCGAGGCCGGAGAGTGCCTCGAAGGTGGTGCAATGCTCAAGGTCACCGCTGGCAAGAGCGAGGGCGTGGACGCGCTCCAGCTTGTCCGGGTCGAAGCAGAAGGAGCACCGGACGCGCTCCCATTTTTAAAATTTGTCTAAAGATAAAAATTGTGTATAGCAATAATTTGTTAGATGAAAATTAGTTTTAGCAAAATTTGTTAGAAGCAAAATTAGTGTTAGCAAAATTAGTGTTAGAACTATTTTGTTAGAAAAAATTGTTAGAAGTAATTTGTTAGAAGATAAATTATTAGGCTATTAGGCTATTAGCTATTGATACGTGCATTTTATATCATCATTTTTATACCTTATATTATCATATGGGAATGTTATATGCACTGTTATATCAATGTTTTCCATGTTTTAGATGATTTATGGGACTTTCATACAAAGTCCCTATTTTTGGTATTTAATATCTGGGAGGCAGAATACCTCCTTTTTCTTGTTTTTATTGTTTCAGGAGTTTCGCGAACCCAAATAATTAAAGGAAAAATACCACGCCAGTTTTTCATCAGGAGAAGGGCAGTGGGAAGAAGACCGAAGATAGGAGGGCCATGAGGCCCAAGTTAGGTGGGCCCACGCGGCCCATGTACCTGGCCGCGTGGGACCCATCAAACGGCGCCTCGGGCACCTCCTCGCCGGGGGCTTTTTACCAACACCTTCGTCCTCCACGAAAAGGAACGCCCTAATTTTCCCCGAATTATCTGAGGCCGTGGCGGCGGCGGAGCTCCTGATTCTCTCTGAAGGGGGTCAGATCCTACTGCTCCGGAGCTCCGAAGAGGGGGAAATCATCACCATCATCATCACCTCTCCTCCTTGGCGTGGGAGGAGGCCTCTACATCATCATCACCATCAAGACCAGCACCATCTCCATCACCATCTCCGTGATCCACTCCGTTCCCCTCATAGTTTGAGAGTTGCTATACCCTAGATTATTGCCTTGTGCTCCTATTCATGTTTGTGATTGGGTACTTGTCATTATTTGGTGGTGAAGTATTTATTTCAGATTGTGTTGTACCCTTTATACCATTGATTATGATCATGTTTGCACGTTGTGAGTAGTTCCCATATGTTCCTGAGGGCATAGGATGAATTGGCAATGATTTATATATAACATGTGTTGGTATTTTGTCAAGGGTTTATCTTCTATGTGATTCTATGATGGTGTTGTGCGAACGTCGACTGCATAACACTTCACCTGTAAGGGCTCATAGGAGAACAACGTAGTGTAATGAATTGAGGAAGACTTGGGAGGACAAGTAAGCCTAAGACAGAGTCATGCGGTTATATTATGTGGGTAGAAGTGTCGGGGACCTTAGAGTGTAATGCTATTTTAGGACTTTACGTCTAAATATTTCTTGTGCAGTCATTAAATTGGCCACATGATCCATCATAAGGGGTTGTAGTTTGTTTATTTAGATATGCCTAGTTATGGCTCAGCCCCAAGAAGATTAAAACTTGACAAATATGCAACGTGTTGTTTAATAAATCTCTATGCCTAGTTATATCCATGCCGCCCTCGGGAACGTTTTCCACATATAAGTTGCACGCCATTTGAGCTTGTCCTCTTGCCACATAGAGGATTGGGCTTTCAACTGTTACTATTTACTTTCGACATTTTTATTATCTTTGCAATCATACAACTATAATAAGATTTGGCATGACAAGAAGATTAAGAGAAAAGAATTTAAAATAGGAGATCAAGTTTTATTATACAACTCTTGTTTCAAGTTTTCTGCAGGGAAGCTTGCCTCAAAATGGCAGGGACCATTAGTCATACAGGAAGTGTACCGTTCAGGAGCTATCCGTCTTTACGGTGATATGAAGGGTAAACCTCATGTAGTCAATGGACAACATCTTAAACATTATATTGCAGGAAAAAGCTTCATTGGAACGGTGGAAACATTGAATTTACAAACACCAGAAGAAATAATAAAAGGGGGTCGAGCAGTTTCAGCAACTCCAAATCAATAAAAGGTAACTTTTGTATTGGAAAGTTTCTCGGAATTACGTGAAATTTTATGGAAGTCATGTTTTATGGAAATTTAAGTGTGGGGCAAGGAAATTTGACGAAACGGAGTCCCGAGGAGGGAAAGAGGTGGCCCCACGCGGCCCAGTACAGGGGCCACGTGGGCCCACTCCTTTTCCACCTCGGAGACCTTTTTCACCTCGTTTTCGATCCCGACGCTCCGTCTTGACCTAAAAACCCTCAATATATACCCCTCTCCGACGATCTAATCTCGCACCGAGCGTTCTCGAGCGATCTTTGTTTCTTGCTGTTTCTGTCTGCCAGGTTTTAGCCATGTCTTCAGGGAACTCCTACCAGTGTTCCTCCATGGATGACGATGATGATGAGCTTGAGGGGCTCAGCCCCACGTCCCCATGGAAGAGGAACAGGAAGAGGAAGGACTACTCCGACGACTATGATACAGAGGAAGATGAAGAAGAATACAAGGCAATCGTCGACTTCACGCCCCTGGCAACATCACTTCCATCGCTTATTGCTGTATCCAATGTGGGGGTGAACCACTCTCCTGGCAACAAGAGGAAGACGGCGCGCATCCAAACTGGAGGGAAGGTTCCCAGACTCTCGCTTGCAAGCAAAAACGTGGCTTCTACTCTTATTGACAGGGAATCCCGACGCACCACACAAAGGAATTATCCTGGTGAGTGGGATCGCAAGATCCCCAACAAGAAGGTATCAAGCCCCGAGTGGAAGCCTAGCAAGGAGACGGTTGAGAAGAACCTTATGGAGAAACTGGGAGAAGCTGCAAAAGAATTCGAGAAAGCCTACAACCTCATGATAAAGATCGTTGGAGACCTTGAAGATCATTATTACGAAGGCAATAAGAAAGAAGAGAGGAAGTTCTAGCAAGACGTCAAGCTTGGGGAGTTCCACCTAGCCTCTCTCTTTATTAATCTATCTAGTCAAGGAGTGTTTTGCTTTTATCGTTTAGTTATCAATTTCGCCCAGGCTTGTGCGAGCTCATAGAGCATTATCATGTATCCCTATCCTGCGGTTTATCAATGAATATTAAAGTATGGTGTCATCCATGGGTCTCTTGTTTTGGAGATTTATGGGTAACACTCATCCAAATGAGCATGGCATACTTAGAGGTTTCAGTCACATCTTGCCTTGGATTTAATTAACTTGAGTATGTTGGACAACTGTAGAATTACATCATCAAAATATCAAATAATAAACCTGAACCATTGTGATTAATATTATGATGATAGTGGCTTGATAAATGTTTAAGGTTGGGAGTTAGCCCATATGTGCTGTCACATGCAAAGCTTTCAACATGTTCCATCATTCATTCAGTTGATATCATGTGCTTTTGTTTATGGATGCCTATCATGGTGAAATAATGTGGAAATATAGTAAGTTTAAATGAGTTTGTATAAATGGTTAGAGAGAAACCTGGGCCGCTAATCTAAGCCATGCATCATTCATGGTGGAAATTTACTTACATGCTATTTTGAACTTTCTATGATACACCCTACAATAAAAAGCTATATCAAGTGGTAAATAAAAAGGGTGTTGAGGTTGTTCATTATGTTTGTTTATCTTGTTGTTTTGATGTGGGCTTGATCCATATCATGGGACAAGAGGTACCCCAGTTGAGGCTCTTGATAATACCATTATTACTTACAATGATAGATAACTTAAACTTGGTTTGTTTCCCAAGATGAGTAATCATGGTGTAGGCACTTGTATTCAAGGGGCATGAGACATCTAACCTCTACTTTATCAAGACCACTACTCATATTTTCTTTCACATTTAACTCTAATCATTCAAATGCTTGCCATAAAGGGCAAAAGCATGGGAAAAGGAGTATGATTCAGTTGTCCAACATACAATGGTTATTTCTTTTCAAAAGTAAGGGGTGATTGCTAGAGCTTCTACTTATGTTTCCCTCGTGTGTATGAGTTTTAGCTCATTAATCTTGCATTGCAATTGAATATGATGATGATACAATGCCCGTATTAATTTATCAACCATAAGTCCATCGATGCATGTAATGATCTATGTCCTTATTTACTCGAGGACGAGTAAAGGTTTATGCTTGGGGGAGTTGATACGTGCATTTTATATCATCATTTTTATACCTTTTATTATCATATGGGAATGTTATATGCACTGTTATATCAATGTTTTCCATGTTTTAGATGATTTATGGGACTTTCATACAAAGTCCCTATTTTTGGTATTTAATATCTGGGAGGCAGAATACCTCCTTTTCTTGTTTTTATTGTTTCAGGAGTTTCGCGAACCCAAATAATTAACGGAAAAATACCACTCCAGTTTTTCATCAGGAGAAGGGCAGTGGGAAGAAGACCGAAGATAGGAGGGCCACGAGGCCCAAGTTAGGTGGGCCCACGCGGCCCATGTACCTAGCCACGTGTGACCCATCAAACGGCGCCTCGGGCACCTCCTCGCCTGGGGCTTTTTATCGACACCTTCGTCCTCCACGAAAAGGGACGCCCTAATTTTCCCCGAATTATCTGAGGCCGTGGCGGCGGCGGAGCTCCTGATTCTCTCCGAAGGGGGTCAGATCCTGCTGCTCCGGAGCTCCGAAGAGGGGGAAATCATCACCATCGTCATCACCTCTCCTCCTTGGCGTGGGAGGAGGCCTCTACATCATCATCACCATCAAGACCAGCACCATCTCCATCACCATCTCCGTGATCCACTCCGTTCCCCTCATAGTTTGAGAGTTGCTATACCCTAGATTATTGCCTTGTGCTCCTATTCATGTTTGTGATTGGGTACTTGTCATTATTTGGTGGTGAAGTATTTATTTCAGATTGTGTTGTACCCTTTATACCATTGATTATGATCATGTTTGCACGTTGTGAGTAGTTCCCATATGTTCCTGAGGGCATAGGATGAATTGGCAATGATTTATATATAACATGTGTTGGTATTTTGTCACGGGTTTATCTTTTATGTGATTCTATGATGGTGTTGTGCGAACGTCGACTGCATAACACTTCACTTGTAAGGGCTCATAGGAGAACAACGTATTGTAATGAATTGAGGAAGACTTGGGAGGACAAGTAAGCCTAAGACAGAGTCATGCAATTATAGTATGTGGGTAGAAGTGTCGGGGACCTTAGAGTGTAATGCTATGGTGGGACTTTACGTCTTAATAATTCTTGTGCAGTCATTAAATTGGCCACATGATCCATCATAAGGGGCTGTAGTTTGTTTATTTAGCTATGCCTAGTTATCGCTTCGCCCCAAGAAGATTAAAACTTGACAAGATATGCAACGTGTTGTTTAATAAATCTCTATGCCTAGTTATATCCATGCCGCCCTCGGGAATGTTTTCCACATATAAGTTACACACCATTTGAGCTTGTCCTCTTGCCACATAGAGGATTGGGCTTTCAACTGTTACTATTTACTTTCGACATTTTTATTATCTTTATTTCTTGTGCAGTCATTAAATTGGCCACATGATCCATCATAAGGGGTTGTAGTTTGTTTATTTAGCCATGCCTAGTTATCGCTCCGCCCCAAGAAGATTAAAACTTGACAAGATATGCAATGTGTTGTTTAATAAATCTCAATGCCTAGTTATATCCATGCCGCCCTCGGGAACGTTTTCCACATATAAGTTACACACCATTTGAGCTTGTCCTCTTGCCACATAGAGGATTGGGCTTTCAACTGTTACTATACTTTCGACATTTTTATTATCTTTGCAATCATACAACTAAAAATCTCAAAAACATTTGCATCTTTCATTGCTTTATTTATCATTCTTTCTAACCAATACCTTCAGCTCCTCGTGGGTTCGACACCTTTTCTGATTGAAAGGTACTACAATTTATCTCCTGCACTTGGGAGTCATCAGCTATGAATTTTAAATTGTAGTTGCTATAAATTTTAAATTTGCTAGTTGTTGGTATAAATTAGCTATTAGGATAAAATTTTAAATTTGCTAGTAGTTGGTAGAAGTAATTTGTTAGCCATTTTTAACATATTCTAAATTGTTTGTAGTTAAGCTATGGACGCCCACAGCGGAGACGACAACGGTGAAGAGCAAATCCTTAACATAATATATGAAGGTGCACACGGTGGAGAAGATGCCGGTGGAGAAGATTACAGCTCACAGTTTTTGAACGACTTCGGTGAGGGAGTTGAGCTAGAACAAAGCAGAGACGACGGAGGGACCTTAACAAACTCCGGCGGGGTATATTAAGCCTCTATTGATCACTAGATGCATTATTTGATTTGTATTGCACTTATTAACAATTCATTTTTCTTTTGGCCCTCCGGATCGAGACGACCTGCGCCAAGGCAACAAGCCCGACCCAAAGGTTGGGTGATGATGATGCAAGGATATCGATCGACAAAGTTGGTGATGAGGGCGAACCGCTGGAACACATAGAGAGCCGCCGTAAATTTATAAATCAATGCGGAGTTCTTGTTAGGGACATGATACGCTTTAGTGTGTGGGTGACTGTTAGATACACCTCAATTGTTGATTTATTTTTCCTAAACTATATGTCCTCACGATCTAATCATGTAACATAGTTGTTGATGTAAACCTAGTGTTGGTAGTATGTAAGATAATAATTTGACCTGTGGCACACTGAGTTGATGCATGGTTAGTGAAAAAACAGAGGATTTGATCTGTGGGTGGTGGACTATGTGTTGCAGTGAGAGGATAGTGCGTTAGGGGTGTTGACTGAATTAAAGTAGCCTGGCTGTTGATCATGGCAGGGTCAGGCTGGACACTTGCCAGTACGCATTTCAAATAGCGGTACAACATGGTACACCAGATGTGGTGTGACGTAGACTCGTGTCTATCCCGATAGTTCGTGACGGCACCTACCTAATTAAATTCATCGCAACGGTGGGCCAATGTGATGGAATTACATCACATGGGCTGGATATACGAATTGTAATATGTGCCCTGCTCCCGAATCTTGTAAGAGGTGACGGGACATGATATCATGTGCAGATGTGCCCGGGTGCCAAAGCACATTTCCGGATCTTCATGCAGTACTTTATATGTGTTATATATGTATGCATCAACGTGATCTTCATGTAATTGTATGTGTTATATATATAGGGAAATTGCTTCCTACTCCCGGGTGTAGCTACACCCATATCTAAATACCACCATACGGAAGTATATGTGATACTTTATCGGTTCTAGTATGTTTATATACTATATCTAAGATACTTCATACCAAGTTACGTGAAAAAAATTAAAAGTGGGTATGTAGTTTGCATTATATTAAATATACTGTCATATTTGTACGTAAAAAAGGAGTATGTCCAAAAATTATACATACTACCTATAAAGTAGTATCTATATTTTCTAAATAGTCATACATACTTCATACTACATGTACATACTCTCCGGTATGATAGATACCTCCTAAATCGTGAGAAACGCATATGGGTGTACCTACACCCGGGTGTAGTATGAATATGTCATCACGATCTATATAGGGACGCGCTATTTGACTCACAAGGGGTAGAATAGTTATTCTACACCCACCCTCTATCTTTACAACCGCATATGATTTTTACGTGACGTAAATTTTGTCTTATGTATTAAGTCAAGTAGAATGTAAGAAAAAATATAAATGACAAAAAAAAAATTATTTAATAATTTTTTTTTGTCATTTATATTTTTTCTTACGTTCTCCTTGACTTAATACATAAGACAAAATTTACGTCACGTAAAAATCATATGCGGTTGTAAAGATAAAGGGTGGGTGTAGAATAACTATTCTATTCACTGGGAGTCAAATAGCGCGTCCCTATAGAAACCCTATTTGACACTCAGGGTGCGGAATAACTTATTTTGCACCCACCATTTTTTTACGTTGTTACATCAATAAATTATGTTTTATATGTAAATATGTACGTCATGTTGACCCACAATAGAAAAAACTGACATAAAAAATGAGTTAAAATGACGTAAAAGTCATAAAAACAATATAAATAAGTGTATTTTTGTCATATTTTTTGCAACGTCACGTAATTTTTTTTGTCATTTATATTTTTTCTTACGTTCTCCTTGACTTAATACATAAGACAAAATTTACGTCACGTAAAAATCATATGCGGTTGTAAAGATAGAGGGTGGGTGTAGAATAACTATTCTACTCCCTGGGAGTCAAATAGCGCGTCCCTATATATATATATACAAACGCATTATACCTCATTATTATTTTTTATATACCTTATTAATTATTCTAAGATACCTCAATGCTAGTTGTATGAAAAAAATATCATCGGAGTTCTCGATTTTTTTTATATACCACTTTTACGTACAGAAAAGCAGTATATGTGCAATTAATATAAAATATGTAGATTTATATGAAAATTTTCACATGACTCACTTTGGTGTATCTAGTATTCAATAATGAAGTATATTAAAAATGGTAAAAATGTATATTTAGTTCTTTTATATGGTATATTGTACGTGGAAGTACGTACTGATGGGTTCGTAGCATAGAAAACAAAAAAATTTCTACGGTTACAAACACCAAGATCATATCTAGGAGATATACGTAACGGTTAAACCGTGGAGAAGATTAACTTACCCTCGAAGACACAAAGCGTTATACGAGAACGGTTCTCGTCGGCGGTGTAGAGGATCACTTGCCGATCTCAAGATCGTGATGAAGACGAGCGCCACAATTCGGCAGCGCTTCCGCACTCGGTCACACGTGCAGCTTGACGACGACCTCCGATCCCTCGTTCCAGCGGGGCAGCGGAAGTAGAGGATCCACCGGGAACTCCAACAACACTTGTACGTGGTGGTGGTGGTGGAGAAAATATTTCTGCAGGGCTTCGCCTAAGCCATGTCTTTTCGGTGGAGCAGCGGGAAGAGGAACAAGTGGACAAGTGAAGGAACCAAATGAGAGAGGAGTACCACCACTTAATATAAAGGATAGGGAGGGCAGCAGCCCCATGGTGGTGCGGCAGCCCATGGAGGTGTCCCCATTTTTCCTTTCTTAATGTGAGTGGTAACTCCATTTTAACTCACTTGTAACTTCCTCTTAAATTGGTAGAAACCTCCACTCATAAATCCCAAGAGTTTTTCTCCCATAAATGAATAAAACATTTTTAATTAGTTTATCTGAGATTTAATGTTTGTTGATTCTTTTAATCAACAAACATTAACACTTACCCCCTTGAACTATTCTGATATCCCGAAAAAAAATTCGGTGTTGTCCAATATTTTCTCCAGCGTTCCGTATCCTCTCAAAAAGCGTCGACGAACCTTAAGTGTGTCACCCTACGGTTCGTGAATAATGTGGACATGATAGAGACACTCTCCAATCAATAATCAACAGCGGGATCTGGAGATCCGTAATGACTCCCACACATTCAACGATAGATCTTGTGATCGCGTGAACCATAAACGTTGTACTCAATTCCTTTTGTCTCGCGATATTTTACTCGTCCAAGATCCGATCATCGGTATCAACTATACCTAGTTTGATCTTGTTACCGACAAGTACTCTTTACTCGTTCCGTGATATGACATTCGTGTGACCTAGTCACGTGCTTGCAAGCGGTGTCAATGTAATATCACCGAGAGGGCCCAGAGTATATCTCTCCGTCATCTGGATGGACAAATCCCACTCTTGATCCATGAGCCTCAACTAACACTTTTAGAGTACCCAAATCCACCTTTATAGTCACCCTGTTACGGTGTGACATTTGATGTCATCAAAGCACTCTTTCAATGTTAGTGATTGACATGATCTCATGGTTTGAGGATTAGAGCTACTTCGTATGTGTTTGATATAGCAATGAAAACTTAATGACATGATCATATTGCTATACCAACTTTGGGTGTGTGTTCATCACATCATTCTCCTAATGACATGACCCCGTTATTAACAACATCCAATGTTCATGATCAGGAAACCTTGACCATCATTTAATCAACGAGCTAGTTAAATGAGAGGCTTTACTAGGAACTCTTGCTTGTTTATTAGTCACACATGTATTAGCGTTTCTGGTTAATACAATTCTAGCATGAGAAATAAACATTTATTATAAACATGGAATAAGATAATAACCACTTTATTATTGCCTCTCGGGCATATTCCCTTCAGTCTCCCACTTGCACTAGAGTCAATAATCTAGATTACATTGTGATGAATCTAACACCCATGGAGTTCTGGTGCTGATCATGTTTTGCCCTTGGGAGAGCTTTAGTCAACGGGTCTGCCACATTCAGATCTGTGTGTACTTTGCAAATCTTTATATCACCATCCTTGACATGCTCACGAATGGAGTGAAACCGGCGCTTGATATGCTTGGAATTCTTGTGAGACCTTGGCTCTTTGGCATTGGCTATGGCACCATTGTTGTCACAATAGATAACCATTGGGTCCAATGCACTCGGAACCACACCTAGTTCAGATATGAACTCCTTCATCCAAACCCCTTCCTGCGCTGCTTCGGAAGCAGCAACATATTCCGCCTCTGTTGATGATCCCGCCACCACGGGTTGCTTGGAACTCCTCCAGCTCACTGCTCCTCCATTCATTACAAATATGTATCCGGATTGTGACTTAGAGTCATCCGGATTAGTGTCAAAGCTAGCATCGATGTAACACTTTCGACGAGCTCTTCTTCACCGCCATATATGAGAAACATATCCTTAGTCCTTCTTAAGTACTTAAAGATATTCTTGACCGCCGTCCAGTGTTCCAAACCTGGATCAGATTGGTACCTGCTAGTCAAGCTAATAGCATGTCCCACATCCGGTCTTGTACACAGCATAGCATGCATGATAGAGCCTATGGCTGAAGCATAGGGAATCGTATTCATCATTTCTCTATCTTCTGCTGTAACTGGACTTTGAGTCTTGCTCAATGTCTTGCCTTGCAACATAGGTAAGAACCCTTTCTTACTTTCGTCCATTCTAAACTTCTTCAGAATCTTGTCAAGGTATGTACTTTGTGATAACCCAATTAAGCGTCTCGATCTATCTCTATAGATTTTGATACCTAAAATATAAGCCGCTTCACCAAGATCCTTCATTGAAAACTTACTGTTTAAGTAGTATTTTACACTTTTCAAAAGTTCTATATCATTTCCAATCAATAATATGTCATCCACATATAGTATTAGAAATGCTACAGAGCTCCCACTCACTTTAATGACATGATCGTATTGCTATACCTACTTTGGGTGTGTGTTCATCACATCATTCTTCTAATGACATGACCCCGTTATTAACAACATCCAATGTTCATGATCAGGAAACCTTGACCATCAGTTATTCAACGAGCTAGTTAAACGAGAGGCTTTACTAGGAACTCTTGTTTGTTTATTAGACACACATGTATTAGCGTTTCCGGTTAATACAATTCTAGCATGAGAAATAAACATCTATTATGAACATGGAATAAGATAATAACCACCTTTATTATTGCCTCTCGGGCATATTCCCTTCACGTACACCCAGGAGTACACAACCATTTTCTTAACAATAGTAATTCGCTTTTCTTAACAATAGGACCTGGGGATTTCTTGGTTCATCATGCTATTGCTCTAGGTTTGCATACAACTACATTGATTTTAGTAAAGGGCGCTTTAGATGCACGCGGTTCCAAATTAATGCCGGATAAAAAGGATTTTGGGTATAGTTTTCCTTGTGACGGCCCAGGGCGCGGCGGTACTTGTGATATTTCTGCTTGGGACGCGTTTTATTTGGCAGTTTTCTGGATGTTAAATACCATTGGATGGGTTACTTTTTATTGGCATTGGAAACATATCACATTATGGCAGGGCAACGTTTCACAATTTAATGAATCCTCCACTTATTTGATGGGATGGTTAAGAGATTACCTATGGTTAAACTCTTCACAACTTATCAATGGATATAATCCTTTTGGGATGAATAGTTTATCGGTATGGGCGTGGATGTTCTTATTTGGACATCTTGTTTGGACTATATATATATATATATATATATATATATATATATATATATATATATATATATATATATATATATATAGGTTTGCTATTCTGGAACTAGTTCTAGAATAGCTATTCTGGAACCACTTCTGAACTTCCCTCGCAAAGTTGATGAACTTCATTCAATGGTAATGTGAACTTCCTGACGGAACATACTGATTCTCCACCTTCACGGGAAAATTTTCTAGTGCGATTTTTGATCCGCTTATCGGAATGATGCATGTGATATACCGTTGGATAGATATGGTAATTGCGAAACTTTTCATTTTCACAGGTTTTCGAAATTAGTTACGGGTTTTAAAAAAATTCAAATATACTAACATTATTTTCGAGACCGTATCGTATTTTGATCGCCATTTTCAAACCATTTATCGGATTGATGCAAATGATACGCCGTTGGAAAGCTATGAAAAAGCCGCAACTTTGTTATCTCACGCACTTTTTCAAAATTCCTTACGGTTTAAGAGAAGTTTTAAATATACATAATTCTATTGTTTTATAATTCTCGTTTTTTTCTGAACTCCCCACTTCACAACACTGAACTTCTTCCGAACACATAAGTGAACTTCTTCACGGAGCACCATCTCTGTCATGTTTTTGACTTCTTTGATTTTTTTTGACCTGTTTGATTTTCGAACTCGAACCATTTCTGAACTTCGCTCGTCACGGAAGTGAATTTCTTCCGGAGACGTAAGTGAACTTCCTCACGGAAACAGTAGTATGACATGATTTTGACTTTGTTTATTCAGAAAAGTGAACTCCACGCGCAATTGCTATTCGAAGTGTACTTCAGAATTTTATAAATTGAACTTCAAAAATTTACAAAATGAACTTCAAGGATTGGTGAACTTCGAGACAAAACATTGTGAACTTTTTTTCCACGAACTATATCTTCAGGCTGGTGCCAGTGCACCGCCTCACTATCGTCCCGCCACGTAAGCTTTTACCCCCACTCTCACCCCACTCTCACCTCACGGTGCCAGTGCACGGGCTGTAGTCCCAGGCTATAGCCACGTCACCCCTCTTTTTTCACTTTTCTTCCAGGCGGACCCACACGCCAGCCTCTCACGCCCGCCTCTCGCCTCCCTCTCGCCTGCAGCCGCCAGCGCGCCGCCCCGCTCTCGCCCGCCTCTCGCCTCCCTCTCGCCCGCGCCATGGTGCCAATGCGGGCTGTAGTGGGGCGGTATCGCCCGCTCCCGCCCGGCGACGGATCCGTCGCCTGCCGCTCTCGTCTCGCCTCGCTCCCGCCTCGCTCCTGCCCGCATCCGGGCGATACCGCCCCGCCTCCCACCCGCACTAGCACCAGCCTCACAACCGCAACCATGTTTCATTTTTTGAATTAGAACCAGTTCACCAACCAACAACATGTAGCTCACAGTTGTAAAATAAGCAGTTCAGTTCTGAACTTTGGGGCTGTTTCTTTACTGAAAGCAGCACATGGTCCCCTCGCGTGAACATGGAGCGCTCCTGCTGCGTCCTCAACTGGAGAAGAGGAGCTGCGGCAGTGGCCTCCGACCGGAAAAGAGTGAGGCGGGAGCAGGCCAAGCATGAGGAGGACGGAGTCAGCCCGGAGCAGGAGGCGACGTGCTCGGCCCATGGAGCACATGGCCGGGTCGAGGAAGAGATGTCCGGTGGGTCGGTGGCGTCGGTGGAGGTGGCTGGACGGGGGGCGAGGCGTGCCGGTGAGGGGAGGCTGGCTAGCGGCGGGCAGGGCCAGCGAGGGGAGGCTGGCCGGCGGAGGGAGGTTGGTTCCCGCGGCGGCAAGCAGGGGGCTCGGGTCGTGCGGCGCGCGGGTACCTCCCGTCGACGAGCAGGGCCCTCCCGGGCGGACCACGGCTGAGGTCGGGGACCCTCCCTGGCGGCACGCGGTGGACTCCTCCCGGGCGGAGGACGGCAGAGGTCGGGGACCATCCCTGGCGGGATCCCTCGACGACGCCATTGACGGCCCGGTGAACTCCTCGAGGCGGCGGAGTGGATCTCGTCCAGGGCGACGACGGCGCGGGCCTCGACCAGGGCAACGGCGGGTGCATGAGGCGCGGCGGCGCGTGCGAGAGGCGGCGCGGAGGCGCGTGTGGCTGGAAGCGGGGTGTGCGCGAGGGAGGCGGCACGGAGGCGTGCGCAGGATTGGATCGGGGTGGGATTCCAGTTGGGTCGGGAGGATGACGACGGGGTGGGAATCGGGTTCGGTGCGGTGGTTTTTTTTTTGGTTAACCGGGACAGGGTGTCAATCCGGTATCGGTCGGGTTTGATTGGGATAAGAAAGTGATTATGATGGGGTGGTTCTAGAATAGCTATTCTAGAACCTCTTAAGGAGGGTTGCAGAATAGTCCTGCTCTATATATACATATATATCACAGAACTAAATAGGAACCTACCTTAAGAGATTCCTATTTAGCTTAAGTAGGAACTATTCCTATTAGGGAAGGATCCGGGTCCCCGACCAACGCCCCCGTCTCAAGCACATAAAAACTTCCCGAACCCCACCGACGTGCAGCACCTCCCCCAATCCCCACCACCTCTTCCTTGACGGCGCCGGCGAGGGAGCGGCGGCCGCGGCCGACGCGAGGGAGCCGGCGATGGAAACGGCGAGGATCCCGACCAAGACCACCTTCTTCTCTCCGCTCGGCGCGGTGAGGACCCCCAAATCCCCACCACCTTCTTCCTTGTCAGCGTCGGCGAGAGAGCGACAGCCGCGGCCGACGTGAGGGAGACGGCAACGAAAACATTGAGGACCTCCCGAGAAGACCACCTTCTTCCATCTGGTCGGGCTATGGTCAACGGTCAATTTGGTGTCCCGACCGGCGAGCCCTGATCCAACTACCCCACCAATGGCGCCCTTCTTCTCACTCACCGGTGGCGGCGGCGCCCCGCTCTGCTCCCCTCTGGAGGCCACGCCCACCTCCCCTCCACCACCTGCGCGCCGCCCGGGGCTCCTCCGCGCGCACCTTGCACCAGCGCGCTGCCGGGAACCCGAGCTCTTCCTCGCGCTAGTTTTGTGCTCCGCTGCCGATTGGATCGCACGACCTTCCACCGCAGGCCCTGTGGTCCTCTGCGGTCGGGATCCCATGGCCTCCCCGCGCCGACCCTGCGCTCGGCCACCAGCTACGCCCCAATCCCAGCCTGACTGGACTCCGACGGGCGCATCCAATGGTCCTCGGGGCACCATCGCCTTCCTCTGCCATCCCCTAAGAAATGCCACTCGGAAAAAACAAAGTTCACTTGGTGAATTTTAAAAGTTCACCGTATGAAAAAACAAAGTTCATTTGGTGAATTTTAAAGTTTTAGATTTTTAAAAGTTCACCATATGAAAAAAATCATTCAAGAGAAAAAAAAACAAAGTCCACTTGGTGAATTTTAAAAGTTCGCCATATGAAAAAAATCATTCGAGATAAATAATAAGTTCACATTTTTTGGAAAAAACAAAGTTCACTTGGTGAATTTTAATAGTTCACCATATGAAAAGCAAATTCATTTCGACAAAAATATTATGTTCAAATGGAAAATACAAAGTTCACTTGGTGAATTTTATGCCATATAAAAATAAAAAACTTTCAGGAAAAAAGTTCACTTCGTTTAGAAAAAAAGTTCACTTCCTTCAGAAAAAAGTTTCGGAAAAAAGATCCGAAAAAAATTTCACTTCGCTAGAAAAAAAGTTCAGAAAAAAAGTTCACTTTGTTGAGAAAAAATGTGTCAGGAAAAAGTTCACTATGTTCTGAAAAAAAGTTCACTTCGTACAGAAAAGAAGTTCACGTGCAGTTCAGAAAAAAAGTTCACCTCGTTCAGAAAAAAAGTTCAGGAAAAAATTCACTTGACGAAAAATGTTCAGTTCATGTTTCGTCTGAAGGTTCACACAGCTTACCGAGACAGTTCAGAAAGTTCCTGTTTAGCTTAAACATGAATAGGTTCCTTTTTAGTTGAGTTTATATATGCATCAACGTGATCTTCATGTAGTACTTTATATATATGAAAACGTGTTTTTGGCGCATCGACGTGATCCCCGTACGATGAAAAACATCTGAAACCCTAAACCCCTCCTAAACCCTAAACCCTGAAAAATAATCGAAAAGAAAAAATGCACATACCGTTGGTGTTACGAACCGGGACTAAAGATCTCCAGCCCCGTGGGCTCTGCCGCGGCCACGTGGGAGGGCCTTTAGTCCCGGTTCGTAACAAATCAAGACTAAAGGGAGGGGGGGCTTTAGTCCCGATTTGGCAGTCTTGGTTGGCAAACCGGGACTAGAGGCCCTGGCCAACCGAGACTAAAGGCCGTTTTTCCACTAGTGGCAGTTTTTCAATAGTAGTTTGGCTTCAATTCCATTTCAGATAGCTCAGTTAGTAGCATATATAATGTTGCGAGAAAAGTGTTGTACAATTCAGTGGGCTGTGAAGGTAAGATTGAGCTGACCTTGTCTGTAAGACTGTAACTACGTCATGAATGATGCCATTGATAATGTCTTTTCGAGTTGTCTACCTATTTTCTGCTCTCTTTCTTTGCTGCAAAATCATTTTGAAAGACATGCATGCTTGCACATGGGTATGTATGTATTTTGTACATGCAAATGCATTTCTCAATGAGTACATTCCTTACAGTAAAATGCTTAATCCTGTAAAGTATCATGTTACATGTGAAAAAATGCATTTTCAAATGAATTTGTGTAGTATCTTTCATATTATTACCTAATTACATTTTCTCCAAAATTTTAGATACATCCTAGAGGACAAAGAGCTGGAGTTCTACATGAGGAGGCCCTAGAAGAAGGATAAGGGTGCCACAATAGTATCTGTTTGTGTGTGATTTACGGCGGAAATTATGTATTTTTGTTTGCTAGATTTTGTTATTATTGCGTCGCTATTTTCTGAGAATGTATCGATTCTAGCCTAGAATAATTGATATTTTTTTGTCTTCTTTGGTTATCTTTTCGAGATATTGATGTTCTTGTATTTTTACCTACAATATTTTCTTTTGTTCTGTATTATATTTACGTCTATGGTGTAATTTTATATATTAAAAATAATTGTTACATAAAGGACTGAAAAAGGCCCAAAAGAGTCAAAATAGTACTCCCTCTGTTCCTAAATATAAGGTGTCTAAGGTTTTGACAAAAAATTCAAAATATAAGGTATATTGCGATTTATGGACAACTGTACCCATTCACAAATGAGTCACAATATGGAAAAGAGAGATTTGAAGTATTGTTTTCAATTTGCCGCTATTAGATACTCTTATCTCTCGATTTTTTTCATGAGAAAATAAATCCACCCCATGCAAAATACTGATGTCTTAATATCCGTGCCAAAACCTTAGACGCCTTATATATTAAGGAACGGAGGGAGTATGACCCAGCCGAAAAAAGAGGAAACAACTAGAAGAAAAAAAGAGCTATAGGGAAAACAGAGAAATCCAATCCACATATTTACATATGTTTTTCCGTGCTGTATAATATGTACGTATATTTTGTTCTTCCGTTATGTGAGCTTTTCTTATTTATAGCTTTATTAGGGCATGTAAAATGCTAGGGAAAACGGGTCTTCTCTTAGACCTCCACGTCACTTGGAGAAGGCAATAAATATCGATCGTACAATGCGTTATCTCATATTGTCATCTCTAGCAATTAATGAGAATTAACTATATTTAGTATGAAATTGGGTTAATAAGAGAAGTCATGTGATACAATTGACAAAATAACCTTCTCTTAATATTTAAGAGATCATCCCTTAGCTAAGAGAAGACAACCTCTCTTTCCTCATTCTCTCTCCTCCAACTAAGCTAAAATCCAACGTGGCATCTCTAAGAGAAGGCTGACATCACCTCATTGTACATGCCCTTATCAGCTTTTAACCGGCGTTGTACATAACAGATCAGTATAACAGATCAGTAGTGATGGGGAATTGGGGATCACCCAATCCCTCGGGGGGTTTGTTCCCTGCATGGTTTAGATCCTAGGAACCGAACAAAGCCTTTGGCATTTTCCTCTCACAACCACTAAAAAAAAGACTCCTCCTTATTCCCACTCCACCGGCCGCCGCATGCCGGAGGGAGCGACGGCGCTGGAGATCCCAGCCAATCGCCCGGACTTCACCACCCAGCTGTCCTATGGGGACCCTCCGGCCGCCACCGCTGTCTTCCTGCGGCCGGAGAGGCTCAAGGGACGCCGAGCCTGCGTGTCGGGGTACGTGCAAATTGAAGGAAGAAAGAATTGTGCTTGACGATTGTATTCAACACAATGCGGTGTTTATATATACACCAGTTACAACCGAAGGACGGTAACCCTCCAAACCCTAGCACGACACCGTATCACGGTAATTAGAGATAGGATCAATTACATTGAAGAGAGAATCAAAACAATAAATAAACAGATCCTATGTGACATAATGTGGCCGGTTTAGGAGGATTGGGTAGGATTGCAACGAAGATATTTACGATCGTTTACACCCCCCCGCAGTCGAAGCGTCGTCAGAGATGATGCGGAGGCTGGAACGGAAGAACTCAAATGACGCAGTCGGTAATCCTTTAGTCATGATGTCGGCCAACTGTTCCGTTGTAGGAACATGGACAACCCGAAACTGACCAAGAGCTACTTTCTCACGCACAAAATGAATGTCCAGCTCGATGTGCTTCGTCCTTCGATGATGAACAGGGTTAGCAGAGAGGTAGACAGCTGAAACGTTGTCACGGAACACCATAGTCGCTTTGGTGACAGGACAGAGAAGTTCACCAAGGAGCTGACGGAGCCAACAACATTCAGCAACAGCGTTAGCCACAGACCTGTACTCGGCTTCTGCACTGGACCGGGAAACAATGGGCTGCCGCTTGGAAGACCAGGACACGAGACTGTCGCCAAGATACACACAGAACCCAGATGTCGATCGCCGAGTGTCAGGACACCCAGCCCAGTCTGCGTCAGAGTACGTAGCCAAGTCAAGAGAGGAAGAACCCTTGATAGCAAGTCCATGAGCAGAGGTGCCGCGAATATACCGAAGAAGTCTCTTGATCAATAACCAGTGAGAGTCCCGTGGAGAGTGCATATGCAGGCAAATCTGTCCAACCGCATAAGCTATGTCAGGACGGGTCAGCGTGAGGTACTGGAGAGCGCCAGCTATGCTGCGGTAGAAGGTGGCGTCAGTCACAGGAGCACCATCCGCTGTGGAGACCTTTGGCTTGGTGTCGATAGGAGTCGGAGAGGGATGACAGTTAGACATGGCAGCACGCTCAAGAATCTCATCCGCATAGCGTTCCTGAGAGAGAAAGAATCCACTGGGAGTGCACCGGACCTGAACACCAAGGAAATAATGGAGGGCTCCCAAATCTTTTAGCTTGAACTCGGACTGTAGCTGAGTGGTGATGTGATGAAGGAGAGCATCAGAAGACGCTGTCAGTATTATGTCGTCCACATAAAGAAGCAAATAAGCTGTGTCAGATCCACGCCGAAGAACAAACAGAGAAGTATCCGAACGGGTGGAGCCAAAGCCAATCCGAGTGAGGTAGCTGCCAATACGAGTGTACCATGCTCGAGGGGCCTGTCGCAGACCATAAAGTGACTTGGACAACAGGCACACATGCTCAGGATTGGCGGCATCAACGAAACCAGTAGGCTGCTGACAGTAGACACGCTCAGAGAGGACGCCATTGAGGAAGGCGTTGCTGACATCTAGCTGATGAACTGGCCAAGAACGAGAAGCTGCGATGTGAAGGACAGTGCGAACTATAGCTGGCTTCACAACGGGACTGAAAGTCTCTCCAAAATCAACTCCTGGACGCTGGTTGAAGCCACGGACAACCCAGCGTGCTTTATATCGATCAAGAGATCCCCCATTTTCCGGTGATGACATTAGCGCCAGGAGGTCGAGGAACGAGAGCCCATGTAGCATTGGCCTGGAGAGCAGCGAACTCATCCTGCATGGCGGCGAGCCAGTTGGGATCACGGAGAGCCGTGCATGCCGAGGTAGGGAGCGGAGAGAGAGCCGTTGATGTGGCGTCCAATACGTAGTCCTTGTACTTGGGGTTGGGCTGCACGACACCACGAGATGCACGGGTCTGCATGGAGTGGCGAGGCGGCACAGACACGGTAGCCGGTGGCGGCGGTGGCGGCGGTGTTGAGGAAGACGTCGCAGGAGAGGAAGCCGAGGACGCGGCAGAAGATCCTACCGCGGCAGAGAAATCGCCTGCCGTAGCTGCCGCGGCAGGGGAACTCGTAGGTGTCAGTGCCGCGGTAGAGAAATCGCCTGCCGTGGCTGCCGCGGCAGGGGAACTCGCAGGTGTCGGTGTCGCGGCTGAGGAAGTGGACGCCGGTGAGGACGACATGGTCGGTGCAGGTGAAGAGCCAGCTGGAGGTCCGTGGGCGCGGTGGACACGCGCTGTAGAAGCCGTGGTCACCGGCACGGGTAGAAGTACCGGTGAACAGGCGTCGACGGTGGGCGTGGCGGTGGCGGGTGATGAAGTCGTACCCATGGAGTCCCTGAAAGGAAAAACACCCTCGTCGAAAACAACGTGACGTGATATTAGTACACGACCGGAGATGGGATCAAAACACCGGTAGCCACGATGATCCGATGGATATCCGAGAAAGATGCACGCGACAGACCGTGGTGCAAGTTTGTTAGCGGAGGTGGCTGTGGTGTTTGGGTAACACAAGCATCCAAAGACGCGTAGGTGCTGGTACTCAGGAGCACGATTGAAGAGAAGCTCATGTGGCGTAGAATGACCACGAGGACGACACGGGCGGAGGTTCAGGAGGTACGTGGCGGTGTTAAGTGCTTCAGCCCAAAACCGAGGTGGAAGATGGGCATGAAAGAGAAGTGCACGAAGACTATCGTTGAGTGTACGAAGAACGCGCTCGGCACGGCCATTTTGCTGAGAAGTGTATGGGCAAGAAAGGCGAAGAATGATCCCTCGTTCAGCGAGAAATGTATGGTTGGCGAGATTGTCAAACTCACGACCGTTATCAGTTTGGACAGCAAGAATAGGGCGTTGGAATTGAGTGGCAACGTATGCATGAAACTGTCGAAACACGTTATGAACTTCAGACTTACGGCGCAAAGGGAAAGTCCAAGTGTAATGAGAAAAATCATCGAGGATGACAAGGTAATATTTGTAATTTGTGATACTCAAAACAGGAGATGTCCATACATCGCAATGAACTAAAGCAAAAGGAGAACTAGCTTGAGAATCTGAAGTTTGAACGGAAGCCTAACATGTTTGCCAAGCTTACACGCATGACACTTGTTGGGAGGCGATTTATTACACTCAAATGAAAAAGAAGAAATTATTCTTGATAAAGATGAATCGCCAGGATGCCCAAGCCGTTGGTGCCATAGATGAGTAGAGGTGGTGGCCGCCAGGGAGTGGTGCTGACGCGTCCTGCCGGAGTGAAGCGGGTAAAGCTCGCCGGTGCTATTACATCGGTGGATAACCGCCCGCGTGTGGAGGTCCTTGATGGAAAAAACCAAAAGCGTCAAACTCAATGGTAATAGGGTTATCACGAGTTAAGCAACGAACAGAGGCAAGATTTTTAATGAGTTGGGGAGTGACAAGAATATTTCGAAATTGTAGAGGAAGAGTAGAGGTTGGAAAGGTGGAAGTGCCAACATGGGTAACCGGAAGACTGGCCCCATTGCCGACGATAACACGAGCGGGAGAGGAGTGGGGAACGGAGGTGGAAAGTATACCAGGGTTGCTTGCCATGTGAGAGGTGGCGCCGGTGTCGAGGAACCAGCCGCTGCCTCCGTTCGGGTTGCCGGGTGGAGGCATTACAGAGCCGCCGTTGCCGAAGCCGTCTTGCAGGGACATGTTGTGGAGGGCCTGCTGGAGCGGGGCGGTGTCCCATGCAGCCGCAGGGGCAGGGGCGGAGCCTGGTACGTCGAGGGGTGGGAGTACGCCGAGAACCCCGCGTGGTTGGGCGCGAAGCCAGCTTGTGGAGCGCCCGGACGCGGTCCGAGGATGCCGGCGCCATTGCGGACGGTGCCGCCGGGGCCGGTCGGGAGACTGGCGTTGCGACCGTGGGAGAGCCAGGCTTGGAACATGCCGGCGAGCTGCACCTGATTGGGCTGGCCTGGTGGGGTGGGAGCACGCGGAGCACCGGTCTTCTTCTTCTTACCCTTGCCACGGTAGCCGCCGCTGTTCGTATTGGCAGGAGGAGCGGCAGGGGCTTGTGGCGGGGTGAAGGGCTGATGCGCGACGACGAGGACGGCCTGCTGGGCCTGGCGCGAGGAGGCCGAGCTTGCGGAAAGTGACCGAGAAGTAGGTTTGCCAGGTGGAGAAGGTAGAGTCGTCGAGATCCAGGGTGACGGGAACATGGTGGCGGATGGGGATGATTTGGACGGTGGCAAGGGAGATTGGCGGCACGGCGAAGGGGTAGCCGCGGCTGCCGTCGCCTGAGTGGGAGGAGTTGGAGGAGGACATGGTGGCTGCGGAAGCTAGGTTTTAGATTGGATCGGGGAAGGCTGATACCATGAAGGAAGAAAGAATTGTGCTTGACGATTGTATTCAACACAATGCGGTGTTTATATATACACCGGTTACAACCGAAGGACGGTAACCCTCCAAACCCTAGCACGACACCGTATCACGGTAATTAGAGATAGGATCAATTACATTGAAGAGAGAATCAAAACAATAAATAAACAGATCCTATGTGACATAATGTGGCCGGTTTAGGAGGATTGGGTAGGATTGCAACGAGCCAACGAAGATATTTACGATCGTTTACACAAATCACCCACGACCCCGAGATGGAGTACAACGCGCGGCGCTACGCGTACGCCTACATCACCCCGTCCGACGCCCCGTGCCGCACCGAGCCGGGTCCCTTCATCCGCCTCGTCTTCCGCACCCTGGCGCTCGACCTGCCGCAGACCTTCGAGATCCTCTTCCCTCCCCAGCACGGCGCCGACGCGACGGTGCGCTTCCGCACGCCCGACCACCGCGAGGCGGCCATGGGCCGGCAGCCGTTCGTCCTCGACGGCGCTACGGTCAAGCTCCTGCGCGAGGACGAGACCCCCGACGTCCGGCGGGTCTCGCACGACTACGTCATCCACCTCGCCCTCCACGACTACCCCATCGAGAAGCGCACCGAGAAGAAGATCCAGCACAGCTGCATGTGCTTCGGGTTTCTGCGCGAGATCGACCCGGCCTGCCTCGCGGCGCCCGATCTCGCCACCGTCCATGTCGTCGTTCAGATCCATGACCCTGGAGAGATCGCCCACGAACTCCGGATCGAATACCGTGATGGCTCCATCAGCATCGTCCCCGTCGAGATTGTCAGGGTCTGGCACCGCTCACACTCCTACGACGCCGACGGACAGTACGTGCGGATCTTCCAGGCCCCGCCGGTTTGGGCCACTTTGACGGATTTGGCTCCAAAAAGTTTGCTCTGTTGATCTTTGCTGCAATCTATCTAGGCTTAGTTTTATGTTGGCCACTTTTTCTTAATTAGAAGCATAACCGGCTTAGTTCCTCTGTTAGTAATCTAAAACTACTACCGCTTAGTTAGCTGCTAGTATGTCAGTGTGGGTGATGTCGATGGGTATGTTAGGCAAAGGTGATGCATGCTTAGGACTGTAGCTTGTTTGGGGCTAGATTAATCTGTTTTGAAGCTACCGTAACTGTAATCATGCACGGTTTATTTTTATGAAATGGAGGCGTGCTATGAAATTTTGTTCGGAGAGAGGCAGTTAACATGTTTTGAACTTGAAAACACGTGCAGGAGCAAATCAATTGACATGTTCATGTGTTTTCTTTACGGTTCTCTGAACATACTCGCCATAAAAAAACATATATTTGGTGATAGCAACCAAATTAGTATAGCTGCTACATACTTCTACATTATGAAAAGGTATTAAGAGCGAACCCATGAAAATCCTGCAAGTAGTATCAGCATTGGTCAGTGTGAAATTTCTCTTGCTTAAGTCCAGGTTTTCAGACAACAGAAACAAAAGATTTCCTAGAGTTTTTTGTCTAAAGGGTATGTAGTTAAGATATCCAAAATTCCGACAACAAAGAGGTTGTAGATGCTGTGCTGAATATGGTAGTCCCTTATTGAGCACCACTCAGCTATTTTCGATGACTGTTTCATGTCCATCAATTTCATGAAGGTCACATTGGAGCACTACCTTATAGCCTTATAGAGGTGATCAGCTGAATGTTCGGCTTACATTAGTTGTAGTTCAAACCAAATTGATTAAAGCTGTAAAAATCCTAATTTTTTTCAAAGAAGTATATAAAATATGGTAAGTTTGAAATTTCATGGTGCAATCTTTAATTGGTCATATAACTATTTTGACTAATTAAAGTTACCTTTTATTGTCATTTTATTTGCCAAAACTCTTATGAGAACCCCCCCCCCCCCCCCCCCCCCCCCACACACACACACACACACACACACACACGAAAAAAAACCAAATTGGCCCTAACCAGGTTTAGGCATGATAGTAACGACATAGTTGCCAATCTTTATGTACACAAAATATTGCAGTTTATTCTCTCTAATTGTATGAGAAATCATCATGTAATCGTGTGTTTTCATCTGCCGGAAGGTGGAACTTGAATTTCTCAATTACATTGATACCTAAACTGAATTCTGGATTGTCACAAAGCAATTAAGGAAATTTGCAGCTAAAAAATGGATCTGCTAAAAATATAACCAAAACAACTAGGCCAGCTGAAACATTTAATTGTCGTTCCTGCACAGCCCTGATGAGCAAGGATGCTCCTTCTCGGGAGCTCAATTTTGGTCTAGTGAATCCACCAGTTCGTTTGAACACATCTCACCGGCCATGTCTAAAGTCCGAACATGTTTTTGGTGAATTTTATTTTGGTACAGATGTGCGTTGACAAACCAGTAGTGCATAATTTCAGTGTTTTTAGAAGGCTGTTCTACCAATGGCTTGATTCTAAGAGCAAGGTATGGTGGATTAATTAATTATACACTCCAATTTAGTTTCTAATCTATAGTAATACAAAGAATACTAATTCGTGGATTCATGCACAGTCATCTAAAAATATAGAACCTGGACAGTTATATATATATGCAGCAAATGAATACCCCGTGCGCTAGTAGTGGCTACATTAGGTGCAAGGATAAGAAGTTTGTTATACTGCTTACAGCGGACTTTGAAGCTCGGACGGTATACTTTTGAATTTCAATTGTGTGCTTGTTATTCTGAGACTACTTCTGTTGATAATTGCTAAACATCTTTATATATTTGATCCATGTGCCAATGACTCAACTCTTGTGCATTATCATGTCGAGCGTTGGTCGAAAGGACCAACCGATATGTACAACAACATTGGTTGTACATTTCTCTTAGTCCCTTTGTTTCTACGCTTGGCAGTTTATGATATGCACTGTTTATATGAGGCCCCTTTTTGTTATTCATGTTCCTTGGAAAATGTTTTGTTATCTCGTTGAGTTTAATGATGCACACTATGTAGTCTCACATGATTTGTTTCTTCTCTTTTGCTTAGACCATCCCATGTAGTGCAAGGATTGACTTCATGAAGTATGTCAAAAAATACATTCGTCAATAAGCGACATTTCAGGTCACTCTCGTCCAGATGACCAAGCCCAAAGACTTCAGAGTTCGTGTCACCAACGAGGAAGGTCGGACCTATTTCGGTTGCCCTCATTGGAGAGCCCTTATACAGGCTTACGGGATGGAAGCCGGTAGGAGGTGCTTATTCTATCTTGACCACGGTGATACCGACGTTGGCGTATTTTGCAAGGTCGCTGCCACTTACTCTTCCGAGTTCTCTAAAATGACGGTCAAGACCCCAGAGATGATGATGATCACCTCATTGTGTTTCAGGGAATATGATCGAGGAGGATCAGACTCTACCTAGCTAGCTAGCTAGTTAATTACTTCGATCTAGTTGTTAGTAGGTAGGTTGTAATAAGTTACTTCGATATATATGCATGCTATTACTGTAATAAGTTTTTCGATACATATTATATGCTATTACTGTTATGAAATAATATATATATTGCTGATTTCAGAATTTCAGTTTTTATTTCAAAATATACTAGCGGCGCACGTATTCGACATGTGCCACTAGTTTATTCTGGTGGCGCACAAAATTTGTACGCCACTAGTATATGGGATACCGATGGCGGACAAACTAGGCGCGCCACTAGTAGTCACTTACAAGTGGCGTACACGTGTGCGCCACCGGTAGGCGAATTATGTGCGCCGCTAATAGTTTTTTCCCTACTAGTGTGTATCGACGACATCCAGATTGAATCCCAAACAGCTCAGATCCGATCAAGGTCGTCAGTTAGGCCGCTCTGGCTCGGCGGCAACGAAGCGGCATCTGTACCTGGTGTTGGATGACCATGAGCACGAGTACGACATCTACAAGCTGGACCTCGACGCTGACTTGCGCTGCCCCTTCCGGAGCTCGCGATATGCCGCCTGGAGGTCCCTACACCCCCATACAATCCCACATACTTTTGCGCGCAGTCTGAGTTCGCCGCCGTTGAAAGAGCATGGTTGCCCCCATGTGTGGTTTTGGTAATTAATGACAATCCTTAAAGACTAATGTGTGCCTTGAGTTATTTTTGTAGGTTTGGTTCATAGGCATGCTTGAATACCATATGTTGGTTTCAAGGCATACATCCTTGGGTTCGCATCAAAATGAAGGGTTTATTTAGCCCATGAGGGTGACGTCAAGTGGTGACCGTCATCAAGCTTGAGTGGTGCAAGTTCAACATGATCATCATGAAGATATCCTATTGTAACAGCCCCAGCTTTCCAATGAAAAATACGAAGAATTTTTCCACTTTTCGCATTCTTGTTTGCATCATGGCATGCATTGGAATTTATCTACTCCTCACAACCCACATGTGAAATCAATTACATGGGGAAGCACAACCTTGCCACACATCCAAACCAAATGCAATTGCTCAACTTAGCAAACAAGTAATTTTTGAACTTCCAAATTGTCCAGGAAGTTTCAATCATCCAATTATAATTATTTGGTAAATGCAAATTATTAACAAGCAAGGAAATAAAATTGAGAATTCAAATTGGTTCAATTCATTTCTATTTTTTGAAACCAAGTTAAACTTTCCAAAAATTCAAACTAAAATTATGGAGAGCTTCATTACTATATTGGGAGCCTCCATGATTAATTTCATTATTTTTGGAAATGTTTAAGTGCTCCAAATAAATACATTTTGCAATTTATCAAAAATGACCTTATATAAAACCTATGAACAAATGTGGGTCAAAACATTTTATTTTTGGGCACCAATTTTTGTGGAGGCTCTAAATGTTAAGGGAAGCCCACATAAATTTTTGCAGAATTTATAAAAATGGTTTGGTGCCTGAATTAAATTGCTAAAAGGGCTACTGGACCTGTTTGCAATTACTGAAATTTGTGCCAGGGGGTTTTTGCAAAAACCTTTTCTTCTCCACAGTGCCGGCCAGCACTGGCGCCATGCCGAGGCGCCCATGCCGGCATGCCCCCCCTTGCGCGCGTGCCTCCGTGGCCGTGGTGGTCAACCACCCCGCATCCCCGCTTGCCCCGCACCCCATTCCCACCACCTGCTCCCTCTCGTCTCGCTCCCGCTCTCCACCCGAGCTCCACTCCGGCCGCCACCTCTATCGAGCATGCCGACGTCGTCTGGAGCCGCCCGGTTAGATCGAAGATGATAGGAAGATTCGCCGCGTCCTCCTCTCCCTTCCGGTGCAAGGAATCGAGCCGAGGACGTTTGCCTTGACGCCGGCATCCGTTACTCCGCCCGCACCCGACCGAGCTCAGGCGAGCTCGATTCCGTCCACGCCATCCACCCCCGCCGCCGACGAGCACCCGCAAACCACCAGGGTGAGTTCCCCGTTCGCGTGCGCGTCTCCCCGCTTCCCCACTCCCTCTCCCACGTGGTCACCGCGCGCTTCCGCCGCGTGCCGGCCTGGCACCGGACCGGATATTTTCAGACACCGGAATATCCGGTCCGTGGCAAATTCTGCTAAGGACCAGAACTCGGCGGTACTGGTAGTCACCGGATAATTGCTACCGGATATTTCCAGGAACCGGAATATCCGGTATGAGACGAAATTCTGCTAAGGACCAGAACTCGGAGCTACTGGAAGTCACCGGATATTTGGCACCGGAGATTTCAACAGGGCACCGGAATATCCGGGAGACGGATATCCGGGTCACTAGGTTTTTCTTTAAAATAAAATAAAATAAATGATAGCTATGTAAATATTGTTTCAATATAGCAAGTGTTATGTCAATTTGTTCAGAAAAACATTACCTATCTATTTGTACCATTGCCATGCTCTTTTGAGTAAATATTTTTTCTTTTATTTAAGAATCCCTAAAATGGTATAAATAATACCTAAATTGGGAAAAATCATAACTCGAGAAATATTTAACCAAAAAATGGTAAATAAAATATCAATGTGATCAACACTTCAAATGATATCAAACCATGATAATATCACCTCATGATCTCCAATATTTACTTGTTGTTATTCTTGAAGTGTTTAAACGAGTTAAATTCAAATAATTATTTAATTCAATATTTATTCATCAATAATTGGAAATTCACAAATGAGGTACCAAAATGATTGGAAGAACAAAACCTACTTAGTTATGTCATGTTCACGCATATTTAAGCCACTCCTTTTGTAATGTAATACTTTATAAATAATGTGGTCACTAAGGTAAATATGGGGTTGTTTCCAAATAATTGCACTACTTATTTGGAACTCCATTTAATTTGTTAGATAAATCAAATGATGATATCTTCGCATAAATTTGACATGTCATCATGATTGTGCATTGCACCTTGTCTTCGTGTGATTTATTTGTTCCTTTGTATTATTCTGGGTATCGATAGATTCCGGAGTGGAGGTTAACCCTACCTACACCGACGAGCCGTACTACACGCCCCGGCAGCAAGGCAAGAGATAACCTAAACTTCTTGGCATCTAGTATCCTATTGTTTTATAAACTTATTTTATCCACCATAATATTGCATGTGTTTCCAATGACAATTTTGGTCAATGCTAGAGTCTCCTATGTATGCATGTTTTTCCCCTGAACCATCACATGCTTCCCTTCCTATGAAACCTAGGTTTGATATGTTGGCCGGAGACAAAGATACAATTGTTGTATATATATATGCTTAGTGATGCTTAGCCATGCTTAGTCAAATGCTTTATGTCCGTTGATTAAATTCCATAATTGTTGAAGTTGATGGAATGTTTCGGACATGGTGGTGAAGTGTGGTACTTAATTAATTTGCTTAAAAGGCTTGGGTGAGTTGCCATCGGGGGTGGTGTTTTGCCTCACTCTTGCCCCTAGGTGCGAGTTCCTGTCTTCGGACCCAAGGTTTGAGCGTGCTGCCATTGGTGGGGGTATGGTCTCCTTACTAACTGAATAACTTGTGTGGGCGTATCCAAGGGTCCTCTAGTTTGCTATTTCCATTTGCGCGTGGATGTGTGAGCGGAAAAAGAAACGATGAGGATGGTAGTGTTTAGGACGTGGCGATGGGGGCAGGGGCTGAAATAGGCTGGGTAAACTTGTCCTGTCGCCACAGATGACTCTTGGATAGTCTCATGCGAGGTAAAGGTTTAACCGCGCCCACTCGCCGGCCTTCCCCGGAAGAGGGCCAATCAGGTGAGCCGGACGGTACCAATGGGTAAATTAGTACACCCCTGCAGGGTTAATCTTTTCGAAAAGCCGTGTCCATGGTTATGGACGCCTTGGGAATGGATTTACAGGATCATAAATCACTTTAACCTAATTAAAATTTGGCATCTACAGGTTGCAATTACAACGTGTGATAAAAGGTTCATTTCCTCGAGGGTGATTCGAGGGAGTGCCTTTGGTGGAGATGAGTTGTTCTGGTTACAAATGGTTCGATGAGAACCAAAGAGGAAAGTTTGCTCTCTTATCCCCTTTATGAAAAATACTCTGAGTAGTCGATGCCATGGGTCATTTTCCTCTCTTTAATTGAAAACTAGCTTTATGCAAAATAGATACTACACATCTTTAGAGCCTCCGTCATCATTGGGCCTATATCGCCCTACTAAAATTGCGAGTACGTCGTACTCAGTCTCTCTTTGCTGCATTTATTAATTTGTTTCAGAGGAGGACGACACCGAGCACACAGGTGGGTTCTTCGTGGACGTCGATGAGTAGTTCGGGGTTCCCAGGTGGCAGCTTGGGACCGTGGAACAAGCTGGCTGGGGTTGTTTATGTGTAGGCCTCTTAGGCCCTATATTTGGATCTTGTTGTACTAGACAACACTACTTCGCTTCCGCATGATGTACTGATGGGTCGGTGACCCCTTTTGTGTGTAATATTTGTATCTTTCTCATATATGAGTTGCTATATGAATCTTTGTGTCGTAGAGTTTGTGATGTGCCAGTTGTTCCACAAGTCTTGATCTCTCTACTATACATGATAGCTATGTCTGAGCTTATGGCATGATCGAAGTGTTGCGTGCCGATGATCCATTTTGAGCATGCATGCCAAAGGTTTTGGCTTGGGATTGGTAAACCCAGTAACCTTCGATTGTGTAGCATGACCGGCTGCACAAAGCTTCATTGTATAGTTCGGGGGTCGGGGCGCTACACCTATGCTTGAAGCTTGCCGCTCAATTAAAGATAATGGCAAAATAAAGATATGCAGAAGAGTGCCTCTCCCATAGTGGTGTATGGGGGAGAAATATGCGAGTCATCACCGAGCGGAGCGCAATTAAGAAAGGTGGTCCATCTTAAGAAGGCCAAGATCGTCATCATCGACCTCAAATGGATTATGCGCAAGGCAAAAGGTATGATCTTGATAGTTTTTCTAGTTTACCGGTCTCATGATGTTAGTTGAGAGATCGGGTTGTAGAATAGATAACCGTACTATCAAAAGAGCCTCTCGAGCGAGTGTCTTGATCGAATCGTCCATAGAGAGCTCAAACATTTGCATTCTTAGCATCATCTTTCTTGGTTCTTATTTGGATTTTCTGTACGTGTGGTTTTAGGGTTTGTCATGCTCTTCAAGACAAGCTCAAGTTTATCAAAAATGGTTTTCGTATGAAAAACTTATTGCGTTTTCTAGTTATTACTCTTCGTGCTGATTTTGGTGTCACAATTACAGGGATTCCCTGTCTCTGGATTTTGACTTCTTCTAAAAAAAAGTTCTAAATTTGGATTGCAAGCTTGAACCGCTCGTATGATTTGCCGGATGAGGCTGCGAATCTACAAATTTTATAGTGATCTCCGGGCAATATATGAGTTAATTATGTAATCGTTGCCATTCATATCGATGCGGCACCATTTCAGGCGCCTTCATTCTGAATTCTGAAACTAATAATGTCCCACTAATTCCTTTCAGTTCATAGGATATCATCATGCTGCCAGCGTTTTACAGACGGGTCATGATAATAATTTCTGTCTTTGCATACAAACCATCATTGCTCCTGTTAATAAATTCCAAAAGGCAGGCATGAATTTTGACCTTGGCCTATAAATCTGCATAACAAAGCTGTTCTCAATCCACCAGAACAAAATTGAGTTCGAAACAAACAACACCATGAGAACTCCATCGCTGCTCGCCATTCTGATCCTTCTCGTCGTCGTATCCCTTCAACGCAATGCCTCCACCGCCTCCACCGACAACGACTACCCGTTGGGCCCGGAGAAGATGACCACCCTCCACTTCTACCTCCACGACACCCTCAGCGGCAAGGACCCGACGGCCGTCCTCGTGGCGCACGGCGCCAACGTCACGGCGACGCCCGGTGATCCGACACCGTTCAGCTCCGTGTACGCCACCGATGACGTGCTCATGGAGGGGCCCCAGAGGACGTCCCAGGTGGTCGGGAGCGCGCAGGGGTTGTACATGTCCTCGGGGAAGGACGGGTTGTTGTTGCTCGTCATGGGCATCGACTTCAATCTCGCCGACTACAACAGCAGCTCCTTCGTCGTGTTCTCGCGGAACCCGGTCACTGTCGACGGCAGGGAGGGCGGAGGCAGCCCCCACCCCAACATGCAAGCAATTTTTTTACCTATACATAATGTTGACTTCTAGCTCTCGTATGGGCAGCCCAGGCGCACAGGCAGGCAGGTCACGAGGCTCTCTTCTGCGGTGTGCACACCTGGGGGGCCTGCTTGTCCTGCTGCTTCCCACGGCTCCAGGCATGCACGCCCTTCCTCTCCCTGTTCGTCCGTTCCCCTGCAGCCGTCTGTTCCCCTGCAGCCTGCTACCTGTTCTGTTGCTTCCGTCCATGGCGCATCGGCTCGGCAGCTCCGCAACGCGGCAGCGCCCTCCTCCATCGACCAAGGCCGACAAGCCATAAGCAGCTGGGGACAAGCAGCAGTGCCCCTTCGATTTTGGCTGGTCAATCAAGAATAGGTTAGATTTTGATTACCTCTAGATCTGGCATCTGTATTGCACAAATTTATGTATGATTGTACCCTCAATTCCCCTTTTATATCTTTCATTTGGTCTACCTTATTAATTCCCCAAATAGGATAAATTATATTAGTCAATAGTCATAGCTGATGGTGTATTGTGTATTTGTGTTCAATCTTTCTAGGATAATCATGGCTAAGGAGAAAAGGAAATTTCAGTAGCACCAATAACACCACCTCCACCTGCGGTTCAGAGAAGGAATGATAATTCTACTGTTTTGGTAGTGCAAAGAGATCCGGGTCTTCGGTGCCAAATTTGGGATTATCCTCCGAATGATCAAGAAAGGGCTCGTTTGGCATATATGAAGCATGGGCCATATCAGTTTCACAAATATGAATACCCTCTTGATGATGCAGCAAATCATCCACGCAAGTTTCAATACCACTGGTTCAAGACCTTCCCTTGGTTAGAATACTCCCCTATAAAAGATGCAGTTTATTGTTTTCCATGCTTTCTATTTTATAAGAAGCTACTTGGAAAGAAAGGGTCCGATAAGTTCACGGTGCAAGGATTTAAAAAGTGGAAAAGGTTAATAATGGAAAGGATTGTGCATTCTTAACTCACATGGGAAAGGATAGTAAATCTGCTCATAACTATGCTGTTAAATGTTATGACAATCTGAAAAATAAGTCATGTCATATGGAGCAATTGGTGGAGAAGCAAACAGAGGAGGACATAAAAATAAATAGGTTGCGGCTGAAAGTAACAATTGATGTATTACGGTGGTTGGCATTCCAAGCTTGTGCCTTTCGAGGCCATGATGAAGGGCCTGGCTCATCAAATCAAGGTAATTTTCTTGAAATGGTGAAATTGCTAGCTGCCTATGATGATGAAATTGATGCAGTTGTATTGGATAATGCTCCACACAATGCCAAGTATATCTCTCATACCATTCAAAAAGAAATTCTGCATATCGTTGCTTCTAATGTGCAAAGTGAAATTCGTAAAGAAATCGGTGATGCCAAATTCTGTTTGCTTGTTGATGAGTCAAGGGATGAATCAAAAAGAGAGCAAATTGCAGTGGTTATTCGTTTTGTTGATAAAAATGGTTTCACTCGAGAGGATTTTCTCGATATTGTTCATGTTTTGGATACATCTTCAGCTACTTTAAAACATGAATTATCTTCTGATTTGGTTCAACATCAGTTGGATGTTAACAAAATCCGTGGACAAGGATATGATGGTGCTAGTAACATGCGTGGGGAGTGGAATGGACAACAAGCCAAGTTCATGGAAGAGTGTCCTTATGCCTATTATGTTCATTGTTTTGCTCATCAGTTGCAGCTAGCTCTTGTTGCTGCATCTAAAGAAGTAGCTGATGTTCACAACTTTTTTGATCATCTTGCTCTTGTTGTCACTAAAGTTGTGTCATCTAGTAAAAGAAATGATGAGCTGCTGATGGCCCTTGACGTAGTTACCTGCGTCAAAAGAATATGGGTTAGGTTGAGAATCCAAATGCAGAGTGTATAGTATAGGAAAGACAGTTTTCCCCACGAGGGGTGACTCGAGGGTTTAATATCGAACTCTCGGTGAATCAGTAGTGAAAGATTTATCTTCTTATCCTTCTCTTGAAAACCTACAAACAAAGTAAATTGTTTTGTGCCCTCAACCTCACCAAGTGGTTGTCAAGCACAAGGTGTGAGAATGATATCAAAATAAAACAAATGCAAAACAAGAAATAAATATGCAATGATGATAAATAAATATGCAAGGATGGTGGGAACAATGATGGATGATATTTTTTGGTTTTGTATTGTGAATGCAAGATATAAAAGTATTTTTGTATTTTCGGATTTTTAAATGGCAGAAAATGGATAAAAGTTGTTGGAAAGGTGTTTCTTATGATTAAAAATGGACCGGGGTTCATGGTTTCACAAATGCACTCTCTCTTTAATAAAGTGGTAGACAATGGAACACTAGAATTAACATATGAGATTGCAACAAAAAGGTTTCATGACAAGTTACTAATTATATGGGCATCACGTCCTAACATAGAGATCTTTTGGTTATTAATCTCTCTTACACTCCACCAAGATGTGAATTAAATCTTAGCACCTCGGTAATTAAGATAAATCAGAGCACAACTTTAAGTCTTATGACATGAAGTTAAAATAAGAACATGCTAGATCTAGTCATGGAGAAGTGGCAATGGTCACACCCACACCTCCGGTAGCATGGTATTTTTCTTTATCCCTAGTGAGGCAACAAAGTTAGGTAAAAATACCCAAGCGGATCGCGGAACTTCTCTCACTTTCACCGCACTAGCCACCCCCTCATTACTCCAACTAATGCACACGTTCCCCCACACAAGCTCTCATAAACATGCTTGATCAAAACAAGTAGACAAGAACGGGGTACATAATATGCATCTACTTTCATAAATGAAACAAAACAATTGCAATCTCAAACATATATTAACTCATAAAGAGATTCACCACAAAGGAATTACATAGATGACCGTAATCATGTTCGGCAGCTCATACGGTGCTAATTAGTGAAGCTCAAAGAGAGGAGAGATACATAAGTTACTTCCACAAACCCATAGTCCAGGGGTGGACTACTCCCTCTTCATCATGGAGATGGTGTAGATGTCGTTAGGGGAGATGGAGACCACACCGGCAGCGCCCCGCCGGAGTTTTCCCCCTTCAATCTACAGCTCCAGATCTCTGTTTCGGTGTTTCTGTGTTTCGACGGCGCTCTCCTCTGGAAAACGCCGGGGGACTATTTTTATAGTCGGTTATAGGTCAAGATGAAGCAGGGGGGATGAAGATCGACGGCATCGGAGCCACGAGGGCCCAGATGACTAGTCCCACGCAGCCAAGGAATCTGGCAATGTGGGCCTATGTCTTTTGTCCTTCGGACCTCCACTTTTTCGCCTCCTTCGCTCCTACGCTTTCTTCCTTCCAACAACTGATCCCCGTAAATTTTTAGGTCATTTGGACGTCGTTTGGGTCCCTGAAACTCAAAAATATAGAAAATAGGGTTTTTCTGCCAGAGCAGGGTTAATTCCAGAAAAATAGGGAAACCGTGAAATATTCCCAAAATCATTATAAAACAATTATATAACCCTTATATGATGCAAATATGATTGAAATATAAGAAATTCAATGCAAAGTTCATGTATGCATTTTACATGCATCAACATCCCCAAGCTTAACCTATACTCGTCCTCGAGTATAAAGGTGATAAAACCAACATGGACTTTGCATTTTAAGACTATCAATGGATATCAAAGATGATTACTATTTCTACATAAAGTCAAATGATTCATTCTTTAAAGGAGTAGCAATATGCAAGATAGATTATGAAGTGATATCAAATATTCAATGCAAGGATGTTCAATGATAATTCAGAAAGTGCAACATAGAAGAAAGTACTATGGACCAAATGTATGCATAATGAAAAGTAAAAAGATCCTATAATGGTCATAGAGTACTCTTATAAAACTGAATGTAAAAGGTGGACACTTTGGAAAGATATATAAATGAGTAGAGGTAAAAACATGAACAAGTTTCATCTAACTTCCAAATACTTCTACTTAAGTTAATGTTTGCAATGTGGTATTGGTGTCAAGCTCTCATTACCCCTTATTATAGCATGTTGAATGATTAAAGTTTAAAGTGAAAGCAAATATGAGTAGTGTGCTTGACAAAGAAATGGTTGAAAGTTTCATGCCCCTTGAATATGAGTACCTACACCATGGTGTTACTCAACTTGGGAAGCAAAGCAAGTTCAAGTAAAAGCATTGTAGAATAGCGTCATTAAGAGGGTCAACTGGGGTACCTCTTGTCCCAGGACATGGAACAAGCCCATGTCAAAATGACAAGACAAACAAACATAAGGAACAATCTCAACACCCTTTTTATTTACTACTGATATAGCATTTTATTATGAGGTGCATCACTGAAGGTTCACATAGCATGTAAGTAAATTTCCACCATGGAAGCATGGCTTGGATCAGCGGCCCAGGTTTCTCTCTAGCCATTTGTACAAAATACTTAAACTCACTTAGTTTCCACATTTATTTGGCACTATGATAGGCATCCATAAAAAAGTACATGATATCAACTAAAAATAATTATGAGCATGTTGAAAGCTTGCCATGTGATAGCACATTTGGGCTAACTACCAACCAAGACTCTTGTCAATCTCACAACTTCATAATTTTAATCACAATGGTTCATGTTTATTAAATGCAATAGTAAGGTGTGAGAGCTATTTAACCAACTTTTCCCATAACAATCAATAACATAAGCATTTTATTCAGAGGTATAGATAACACAAAGTAACATGATAAACATACAAAGAATAGCATAAAGCTAATAGGTAGATATGGTGGACTCACTGGAAAAACTTTGGTTGAAGGTGTTGGAAAGCAAGTTTTTACTTGTTGGAGTTTTTGGGATAGCAAAAGGGAGAAAGTTGATCGTCTAAATGCATGCACAAGTGTCCATAGAACTAACCAATCCATGTTAAACAAAGTAAAGTAACATTCAGCATCAAAACATGAATAAAAGATAGCTCTTGATAAAACACTTGCAAATTAATACTCATTAAAAAGCACATGAATTATGCAACTATATGTATCTTTTTAAATCAACTCAAACATCCCTTTCCCAATCTTATTATAGCATCCAACTTAATTCAACCAAACTTCCAGTAGCTCTCTCATATAAAAATGATAGTGGTGGTCTCAAAACAAAAATCAAACCAAAATAAAAAGCAAATAAAAGACGCTCCAAGTTTATGCGATAAAGTGCATTGATCGAAAAACAGAAGTTAGACGTGTGTAAACCGAGAGTGTGTTGGTCCAGTGGGGTTGTCTTCACATCCCCAAGCTTATGGTCTTCACCATCCTTGGATAGCTCTTGGTGCATCTCCTCTAATCCCCGTGAAAAAAACTTCAAAACACTGCTTCTCCCATTTCTTTTCCGTGGGGTGACATTATTAGTGATAGACAAATGAATTACTTGCTGCATAGAATCCTTAAAAAAATCATATGAATGTACAGAAAGTGTATAATGTTGTATGCCTACTAATAAACTTAAGTGGATCAAAAATATTCAAGTTAAAAGTTCAAAGAATGCATCAAACAAAATGGGACAGAATCTGTCCAGAAAAACAGCAGCTGTGAAACGCATTTTTCTACCCAGCTTAATAATGTCGAAAAATTCTGAAACAATTCATGCATACAGAGGATGAAAACTTTCAGTTACAGTAAAATTTTCAGCTCATTCGGAGTTACAGAATAGGAATGAAAAATCAAACCATGCACAGATTCGTGCTGGAATAAAATCTCCGAATGCAAATAGCAACTTTTTCATACCAAAATAGGTAAACTTGGCACTTTATTAAAAATTCCAAAAACAAAACTAAAAACTAAGTCTCTTGTTACAGCAAGAGGACACAAAGAAAATCAAAAATAAAAACAACCGGGTTGCCTCCCATAAAGCGCTTTTTTTATAGCTATATAGCTAGGCTTCTTACTTGATACTTATTATGGACGAAGCTCATGAGGAACTTGAACTTTGGTGTGTCCCTCTTCCTTGGGAAATGTTCCATGCACTTCTTGTGTGGAAACTGAAACTTCACATTCCCTTCTTTTGAATCAATGATAGCACCTGTGGTACGAAGAAAAGGTCTTCCAAGAATAATTGGACTAGATGTTTTATTCTCCATATTCATGATTAGAAAGTCAACAGGTACACATGTCATATACAACTCTACCATAACATCACTTACTTTTCCTAAAGCATATTTAATGGAATCATCAGCAAGTGCAAGTTCAATAGAGCATTTTTCAAGATTCTTTAATTCAAGAACTTCATATAATTCTTTAGATAAAACAGAGACACTAGATCCTAGATCTAATATAGCATGGTGTGTCTCTTTTCCAATGGTTACCAGTACTTTGGGAATCCATACATCCCCAAGCTTAGGTGGTATCATAGCTTCTTGGTTATACCTAGCATTCTTTTCTTTTAAAACATGATTACCAATATAAGAACCAAAACCTGCTTGGTTAGAGTTGATGGAAGGGTCACTTGCAACTTTTTGTAAGATAGATATTAATTCATGCAAGCTACAATTATCTAAGTCAAGTAGTGGTTCCTTGACTTCACTAAGCATTTTAAGTTCCTCAAGTTTTCTTCCCCTATTATATAGATCAAATATTTCATAACGGTCATCAAAAACATCTTCAGGTACTTGGGCTTTTTCTAAACTTTCTTTAATTTTTACTTCCAAAAGCAAGCCATCAAGTAGAATATGAGTATTAGAAGTAGTAGTATTCATGAAAGAACCCTCACATTCGTTATCCAAAAAGACTCTAGAGTTTTCAGACAATCCTCTATAAAATATATGCATGAGCATCCAATCTCTAAGACCATGTTCCATTCCAAAAGCTATACCTCTAAACCATTCCCATGTTCTTACCAAAGGTTCATCATCTTCTTGTTTAAAGGTGATAACTATTTGTCTAAGGTTACAAACAGTTTCAGTGGAACAAAATCTTTCAATGAATGAAGCTTTTAAATTGAACCAAGTGCTAAAGTTTCCAGGTGGCCATCTTAATATCCAATCTAATGCTTTTCCAGCTAGGGAGTAGGGAAAAAGCTTAACTTTAATCATGTTAACATTGGCATGGTTTAAATTTAATTCTTTGCATCTATCACTAAACTTCTTAAGATGAAGTATAGGACCTTCTTTTGGTTTCCCATAAAAACGGTGTTCATAAATCATTTTAGTGATATTGTGATCTACTTCAAATTTCTCAACAGGGATATTCATATCTTGAGGAAAGTTTTTAACACTAAATGGCCAAAAGGCTCTCTTTCCCATTATGCAAGTTTTTATGTGTTTTTAAATTTTTTATGCAAAACTGAAAATAAAATGACACTAAACAATGCAAACTAAAATAACAAATGCAACACAAAATGCAAAACTGAAAATAAAATATGCAAACCGAAATATAAAGATGATATGCAAGAAAAAAACAAAACAAAATAAAATGATTTGAAGGTAAAGATGGATAAGATGATGCTCACTTAGGTGCAACCTCCCCAAGCTTAGGTGTTAGCACAAGTTGGTGATGAAGTTGACTTTGTTGTGAGATACTCCTTGGACAAATCTTTACAGCAATGATTCCCCGGCAACGGCGCCAGAAAATTGTCTTGATGGCCCTTGATGTAATAACCTGCGTCAAAAGAATATGGGTTAGGTTGAGACTCCAAGTGCAGAGTGTATAGTATAGGAAAGACAGTTTTCCCCACGAGGGGTGACTCGAGGGTTTAATATCGAACTCTCGGGGAATCAGTAGTGAAAGATTTATCTTCTTATCCTTCTCTTGAAAACCTACAAACAAAGTAAATTGTTTTGTGCCCTCAACCTCACCAAGTGGTTGTCAAGCACAAGGTGTGAGAATGATATCAAAATAAAACAAATGCAAAACAAGAAATAAATATGCAATGATGATAAATAAATATGCAAGGATGGTGGGAACAATGATGGATGATATTTTTGGGTTTTGTATTGTGAATGCAAGATATAAAAGTATTTTTGTATTTTCGGATTTTTAAATGGCAGAAAATGGAAAATGGATAAAAGTTGTTGGAAAGGTGTTTCTTATGATTAAAATGGACCGGGGTTCATGGTTTCACAAATGCACTCTCTCTTTAATAAAGTGGTAGACAATGGAACAATAGAATTAACATATGAGATTGCAACAAAAAGGTTTCATGACAAGTTACTAATTATATGGGCATCACGTCCTAACATAGAGATCTTTTGGTTATTAATCTCTCTTACACTCCACCAAGATGTGAATTAAATCTTAGCACCTCGGTAATTAAGATAAATCAGAGCATAGCTTTAAGTCTTATGACATGAATTTAAAATAAGAACATGCTAGATCTAGTCATGGAGAAGTGGCAATGGTCACACCCACACCTCCGGAAGCATGGTATTTTTATTTATCCCTAGTGAGGCAACAAAGTAAGGTAAAAATACCCAAGTGGATCGCGGAACTTCTCTCACTTTCACCGCACTAGCCACCCCCTCATTACTCCAACTAATGCACACGTTCCCCCACACAAGCTCTCATAAACATGCTTGATCAAAACAAGTAGACAAGAACGGGGTACATAATATGCATCTACTTTCATAACTGAAACAAAACAATTGCAATCTCAAACATATATTAACTCATAAAGAGATCCACCACAAAGGAATTACATAGACTGTAATCATGTTCGGCAGCTCATACAGTGCTAATTAGTGAAGCTCAAAGAGAGGAGAGATACATAAGTTACTTCCACAAACCCATAGTCCAGGGGTGGACTACTCCCTCTTCATCATGGAGACGGTGGAGATGTCGTTGGGGGAGATGGAGACCACACCGGCAGCGCCCCGCCGGAGTTTTCCCCCTCCAATCTGCAGCTCCAGGTCTCTGTTTTGGTGTTTCTGTGTTTCGACGGCGCTCTCCTCTGGAAAACGTCGGGGGACTATTTTTATAGTCGGTTTTAGGTCAAGACGAAGCTGGGGGGACGAAGATCGACGGCATCAGAGCCACGAGGGCCCAGATGACTAGTCCCACGCGGCCAAGGAATCTGGCTGCGTGGGCCTATGTATTTTGTCCTTCGGGCCTCCACTTTTTCGCCTCCTTCGCTCCTACGCTTTCTTCCTTCCAAAAACTGATCCCTGTAAAGTTTCAGGTCATTTGGACGTCGTTTGGGTCCCTAAAACTCAAAAATATAGAAAATAGGGTTTTCTGCCAGAGCAGGGTTAATTCCAGAAAAATAGGGAAACTGTGAAATCTTCCCAAAATCATTATAAAACAATGATATAACCCTTATATGATGCAAATATGATTGAGATATAAGTAATTCAATGCAAAGTGCATGTATGCATTTTACATGCATCAGCTGCGTGCTAATAAAGTTGCTGAAATGGAGCATCTCATTGAGCTTAGTGAACTCGAAACTGCAAGTGGGGCTAATCAGATTGGAACTTTGCAGCGGCCTTGTGACACTAGGTGGAGTTCTCACTATGCATCTGTTTGCAGCCTTTTGAAGCTATACAAACCAACATTTTTGGTACTTAAAAGCATTGGTACTTCTAAAGGTTCTGGTACTTCACCTTCAGCTCGAGCAAAGGCTAATGGGGCTGTTAAGTTGATGATGTCTTTTGACTTTATATTTATTCTACATGTCATGAAAGAACTTATGGGAATCACAGATATGCTATGCAAAAAGTTGCAAAAAAAATCTCAAGATATTGTGAATGCCATGGATGATGTAAAGACTACAAAATTGTTGATTCGGGAGCTAAGAGATAATGGTTGTAGCAAGCTTAAAGCTGATGTGCTTTCGTTTTGTGTGAAACAGGAAGTCAAAACACCACACTTTGGTGAGTTATATGTTGATTTTATTAATTCTCGTGCAGATGATGAGAGTACAGTTGAGCACCATTATCGGTGTGATATTTTCATGGTTGTTGTGGATCAACAAGCACAAGAGTTGAATTGCATATTCAACAAACAAGTGACAGAGCTTCTCATTATGTGCACTTCCTTGGACCCCAAAAATTCATTCAGCTCATTTGATATTGATATTGTGTGTTCTTTAGCTTCAAAATTCTATCCTGCTGATTTTGAAGAACAAGAAAGGGAGATTTTGAGATGTCAGTTATGACATTATGAGCATGATATACCAGCAAACCCGAAGTTTCAGAATTTGACAACTATATCAGAGCTTTGTCAACAACTTGCAGCCACCGGAAAAAATGTTGATTATCACTTGATTGATAGGTATATAATGTTCTTTGCTGCTATAATAGTTGCTTAATTTAATTATTGCTACAACTACTAACTATTTTTAATGAATAGATTGGTTCACCTTGTTCTTACTTTACCGGTCTCAACCGCAACCACGGAGCTTGCATTTTCTGCAATGAAACTTGTGAAAACAAGGCTTCGAAATAAAATGGAAGATGGATTCCTAAGAGATTGCTTGGTAACATACATTGAAAAGGAGATTGCTATTGTAATATCGACGGATGCAATCATAGATGTGTTTGATGAAGCACCACGTCGAGTGGACTTTAATTGAAAAGTGTTAGTTCCTCTTTCTCTTATTGTCTATATTTTTGTTTTTGAGTAATGTGCAATTGTAGATCCTTTTGTCCTCAACAATTATTCTATGAACGGTGGTATAATTAATGGAAAACATATTTTGCTATCACTTTTTCCCACCATTTTTTGGTTGTTTTTGACATTTGTGAGTTTTCTTCTTTGATCCCCCCCCCCCCCCCTCCTCAAACTTTTTTCCTGCCTCCGCCCCTGAGCTCGCCGTCGGCGGCGGCCGCGGCGCGTTCCGCATGGCGCGCGGGTTCGCGCTGCTCCGGACGCACTACCTGGACACCGGCAGCGGGGACGCCATCATAGAGTACAACGTGACTCTCCTGCACCACTGATCCATCGATGGGTTTTTCTTTGTTCGGCTTGGGTAGTTGGGTGTGATCATGCCGCGGTGTGGAGCATGAATGATCCTAATGAATACGCCCGTGATTAAGCTGTCTGTTTCACTATATTTGTTCGCACATAAATTTTCGGGCAAATAAGATATTTTCATTGCGACTTGTGTAAAAAATAAATTTTGTGCTCCAAAATTCGTTTTTTTACAGTTTTTTTCTTGTCTACGTCATAAATATGTATTATTTTTCATAAAACTATGCAGAAATGTATAAGACAAAACCATCTATGATGTTAAAAAAACTTCAGCCTTTTTTATACTTTTAAACATGTTTCATGAATTTACTGTTTAACCGGATATGCTCTGGATCCAAAACGTACGCCATCCCATGATTTGTAATGTGCGGTTTCGGCCGGTTTCCATAAATTAATCGCGCATTGTATGGTTTTTGGGTCCGGCTTAACTTATTAACTGGACCAACTCTCTATAATGCAATGTGGGAGCTCCCCGCCCTCTGACGAGGTTTCGTCGAACAAAACTTACGCCATCCTACTAGATTGGTATTTTCGTCATGCGCTTTTGGAAGGGAGAAAATCTCGAACTCGGTGTGCAGTAAGAAGCATGCGCTTAAAAATTAAAATTAGTTGTTGATTTTCCAGTAACAAAACCTATAATTTCTGAAGCTGATTTCGAAATTCCGAAGTCATTTATTGAAAATCAAATCCATGATACGTTTACACCGAATAGTTACCAATACAATGGGCTCGAATGACGATTATACAAACAAGCGGAGCGACATAGTGGGCCATTAGAGATTGATTGTCCAAACCCTAACCCTCGCACTGGACGGTCGGTTGAGACCAACCATTCATTCACACCCATGACCCATCTTTCTTATCCTCTCCACTGCTTGCTCTCCCGTTTACCAGTGAACTACTCTGGCAGACGGCGGGCAAAGAGCGGCAGACCCTAACAGATGGAAAAAAATTATATGGGAACGGGCCGCACCACCTCCCTCCTAGGGCCACTTTTTAGATATCAACACGTCACCGTTGGCACACATCTCAAAGCTGCTTCTAATTCACTAATCAGTTGATACGTATCTGTACACATACCGTAATGGTGCATCAACCGTTAACCGAAAATCATGGAGACGATCGTAGCTGATCACAACGAACGAAGGTAGGGGACGAGGAAAATCATGTCGTCTGGAAACTACTCGTCGGAGGCAGCGGCCCGGCACCAGAATCTAACAGATGGTCCCTCGTAGACATAATGGCCAGTTGGTCCTTTGTCTCCTTCTGGTTCCTTCCTTGCTTGCCCCCCCCCCCCCCCCCCCCCCCCCCCCCCCCCGCCGCCGCCACGCAACAATAGGTTGTAGGTTGTAGATTGGAGAATTTGGCAGGTTGTAAGCACATTGTGACTTGTGACTAAGGATGGCAATGGGTAGGGTATGGGCAGGGTAGAGCAATACCATACCCATACCCATATAGTCTATGGGTACAAAATTGTACCCATACCCACACCAGCGGGGATGAAAGTATACCCATACCGATACCCGTTGGGTAGATTAAATAGTACACAAATTGTTCGAGTTTTACGTTCTTTGGTAGCATGTTTGACAAAAAAATCAATTATCTGAACTTAGTAACAGGTCGATGAATACATGACAATTATCTAACTTTGAAAATCACAATCCCATGATCATATTTAGTAAGTGAACCGAGTAGGGTCCATATGTCAATATAAACGGGTAGGGTACGGGTATACCCATGGGTACAGGGATGTACCCATGCCCTACCCACGACTTGGCGGGTAGGGTATGGGTACTACCCATGGGTATAAAAATGTGGCCATACCCTCCCCATACGGGTACAGTACTCGCGGGTACCCGTACCCATAGGTAAAATTGCCATCCTTACGTGTGACTCCTTTGGAATAGGATTTTCCTCATTATCACATTACTTGCCTCATCTTTCCATCGCCCTGTTCCTGAAAACATGTCCTATAAATTTGGTTGAAACTAAAACCATGTAAAGTTTGACCAAATTTATAGAGAAAACTATCAACATTTATAATGTCAAATCAATGTCATTAGATATATCATGAAATATATTTTCATATTATATTATTATAGAAGTTGATATGTTTCTGATTAAACTTGAACAAACTTAGCAATGTTTGACTTTGCAAAAAAAAAACGTGTGAATGCATTTGATGATATTTATTTTGATTTGTTGAAGACGTTATTTTTATTTTTTTGCGAAACACAGTACAACACAGGCGCTCACATACACGCGCTTACACTCACCCCTATGAACGCACGCACGCACACCCTACCCCTATGAGCACCTCCGAGATACTGAGCCAACGGATCAAGTCTTGAGATTGAGTCACCACAGGCGCCTCGCTGTCGATGGGAAAGTCGCCTCCCACTAAAGAATATTCCGCCTATTATGAGAAACACCAGTGTCAAATCTGAGATTTGAACTCTGCTGGGCTGGGGGTACAACTACCCTCCTAACCATCCAACCAAGGGTTACGTTTTGAATGGTGATTTAGTGCTTAGTGGTATATTCATGTAACCATGGGCAGTGCATACACAAGACATTGCCACACTGGAGGGTGGAGGCGTTGGAGCAATTCCAGAGCTGCCACGAATGAGCACACACTTCCTTCCCTTGCCTGCACGTCTGCTGCACCGCAGCGCACAGTTGCGGTCCGCACGCGACCTGATCGACCGCCGCGCTGTACGCGATGAAGCCCTAGGCCCCCAAACCCCGTCCCCCATCCAATCAATCTCCCCGACGGCGGCAAGCGATGTGGGCGTGGCGGTCGTTTCTCCGCCGACCCAACCCCGTCATCACCTCCCGTCTCCGACCTGCAGTCCACCGTCACGACGCTACCCGCACCGCGGTTTCTGGCCGGAACCTGACTGCATCACGGGGATACGTCTCAGATGCCACCAATGGGGATTCGCACGCCGAGGCTCTCCAGCTAGGTCGCATGGCTGACCAGCAACACCAGCGGACGGCAGCGGCGGCGAAACGTCATCTCTACTTGGTGCTCGACGATCACAAACACGAATACGGCATCTACAAGCTGGACATCGACGCCGACCTGGACAACAACGACGACGTCGGGTCGTCGGACTCTGCTCGGCTCCTGCCTCATCCTGCGGTGATCCGCGTGGAGGTGCCCACGGCCATAGAATACCTGGCCGTGCGGTTCGCCGCCCTGGGCAGCTGCATCGTCACCACGGGGTCCAGCCCCAACCAGTTCGGCCTACGCCCCGAGCACTGCGGTGTCACCTACATCTACGACACCCACACGGCGGCCCTCTCCGTCGCCTGCAACGTCCCGGAAGGCCTGCACGACGGCTACCACGACGCCGTGGCCGTCGGGGGCAGGCTGTACGCGTTCGAGTTGGAGTCGGAAGCCTACTATTGGGACAGGGAAACCGATCCCATCCGGCCCTACCCGGGAGGCATGCACTGCATGAGCACGGACCGCGAGACGTCCGACCGGTGGAGCTGGCTGCAATTCTCCGGCTCCTCGCGGTGCTTCTGGAGCGCCGACCCTCTTGCGCCTCCGTTCTTCTCCGAGGCGATCACGGCGCTCGCGGTGCACCCGTCGGGGAGCACCTTCTTCGCTTCCGGGTGCCGGTGGAGCGACGACATCCGGACCTTCTCGTACGACACGACGACCGGCGAGTGGGCGTCCATGGCCGGCTGGCCATGGCAGCTGCCGGCACCTAGGCCACGCGGGCTACAACCCTGACCTGGACGCCTGGGTCGGGCTCCACGTGGACGACCACGCCCCCTACCGCACGGACGGGCACCTCTGTGCCTGCCGCGTACCATCTAGCGACCGGCCTCCGGAGCGGAAGGTCGGCGGGGAGAAGCTGCTCCTCGAGCAGCCCGGCTGGACCCACGTCGACGCCAAGCTCGTGCACATGTCCGGGCGCGGCGAGTACTGCCTCGTCGAGCGGCTGCGACGCGAGGGGACGGACGAGGAGGAGCGTTTGCGCGACGGAGACGAGTGTCTGCTCCGGGTGATCAGGTTCCGCGTCAGGTACGGCGAAGACGGGGAGCTGGTGACGGCCATGGACCGTCGGCACGCTCGCTCGTACAGAGTGTCGAGGTATCGCGATGATTTTGAGGTTGCGGCGTTCTGGATTTGAGTCTCGATGCATGGTCGTTTGATTCATACCAATGTCGCAGTTAGCGTGAAAGAATCTGAGATTAAACTCTGCATCATGGAACTTGTGAGGTCACATCGACGGTTGATCCTCAGCTCGCGGTGCATTATTCTGCTGTTGAGATTTACTTTACCCACCCAGAGTCCAGAGTACAGCCACTGTTGTAACTGAATCCTATTTCAGTGTTATCGAAACTTGAGCCCCAGCTTGTTCCATTATTCTGATATGATTAAAACTCACACAACTGCACTGCCTCTGTTATTTGCTGAATGTTGATGTATGCTTTGGTTTGATCCCGGCATCTTGGATTTGTATTTCAGTTCTGAAAGAGCAAGCTACAGACGGGCACCTCTGAATACGCCTGGCATCAGCTTCTATTTCAGTTGTGAAAGAGCAAGCCACGTCCGACGACGACAAGGAAGAAGAGTTCGCTAAAACAAGATTTTCGAATTGATTTGGTTGGGGTGCGCCGGGCCAGGGCAGCAGTGCAAAGCCCAGGCGACGCTTGAGGGCCCCAGCAGCTAGCTACTGTGGTGGGCCCTCCCCGACGAAAAATAAATTCAATATCATTGTGGACCGTTGGCCCACATATCAGATATTAAACTGATAAGAACAGATACTACACTTGATCTTAGCCAAAAGGCCGAGAAAGGTATGCTTCTCCAGTCCGCCCAGGGTCTCGTTATATAGCGCGTCGTCGCCGCCCGTCCGTCCTCGCCGCGCGAGGTGGGACTAAACGAGGGCGCTGCGCTGCACCTGAACAGCAGCTCTGGTCGTTTCGTTATTGTGCGAGGCTCTGTGCGGTTTATTTTGGGCCGCAGTAGAAGCAAGCCAGGCCTACATGGGCTGGAGACTCTTATAATATGGCCCGATAGTGCAGCAGACGTGCAGCCTGGTTTTTTTTCTTCCAAACATCTTTTATTTTAGTTATTATTATACTAACAAACTGATGAGAAAATATATTTACAAAATAAGAATAAAGTGTGTTTGGGGAGACCCCACTGCTCTCTGGACATGGAATCTACACGCAAAACCCGTCTGCAGCAGCAAAGGCACTAACACATGCTTGAAGCTTCAGCATACAGACATGATGAGAAACGCCAGCTCTATCAAACAAATCATTTTGACGCCACTTTATACATTACACTAGAAGGAATTTTACTTACAAGCTGGGTAAACATACACCTCTGCTCTCGCCGGCAAACACCGACGACACAAAACGCTAATCTTTACAAAGCCAAGAATTGAGGAATAGCCGACTCATTTACCGTATGAAAAGGAAAAAAAACGAGCTGGAAAAAAAAAAGACCTGACAGACCAAACCCTGGTAAAGCGAAACACGACACTCCGTACTCCCACACTCAAGAAGATCATCAGCATCTTTCTATTTCTACATTTCTGTTCAGTCTATTTCCGTTCGTCGTCCTTGATGGATCCGTCCTTGTGCAGCTTCAGGCTGAGGTTGCTGAACCTCTGCCTCGAGTACTGCCGGGACGCCTTCCTCCAGTCCGTCCCGGCCTTCATCATCGCCGCGAACTCGTCGTAGCTTATCTTCCCGTCCTGTGATGTCCAAAGAACAGATAGGCACATCAGTGTTAGGGTTGACCTTAGGAGGGGTTGAACAAGTCATTTGTTGCTATGTCAATTGCATTATATCATATATCCTGTTAGGTCATCCCTGTCTAGCTGGTATGTCGTTTACTTTATAGCGTCTGGTACTATCCTTGATTGTCTGGTATGACTTTGATTTCATAACATTATTATTATAGTTGCAGGGACCAATACTTTAGTAAGCTAAAGAGAATCCCTTAAATTAAACTATGCCTCGCAGCAACATTTGAATCCTGACCAGGGCCATGCATGTGACACTATTCCAGAAACTAATATTTAAAGCAGTTTCCAATAGTAGTTTTTTGGTTTCAATTTCGTTTTGGATAGCTCAGTCAGTAGCATATATGATGTTCCGAGAAAGATACTCTACAATTCAGTGGGCTGTGAAGGTAAGATTGAGCTGACCTTGTCTGTATCTACGTCATGAATAATGCCATTGATAATGTCTTCATCAGCAGGTCCCTCCAACTCATCAGTCAAAGCTTCCCTAAGCTCTTCAATTTCTATGTAGCCACTCTTATTTTGATCAAAGTATGAGAAGGCCTTTTGGATATGTTCGTCATTGCCTATTTTTTTCACATGGACAGACACCGTAACGAATTCTCCATAATCTAGGGTGCCGTTTTTATCAACGTCAGCCTGCAAAGCAGTGTAACATTTAATCCCTCAAAATTGCACTAGTAATTTCTATAGCATAAACAATTTTTGGTTAGTAACTCACAGCATCCATCAACATCTGAAGATCCGAATCATGCATTTTGTTTCCAAGTTTACGAAGGCCGGCCTTGAATTCCTCAAAGGTTAATTTGCCATTTTTGTTTATATCCATGCCCTCAAACATTTCCTTTATGTCAGCTACTTCCTCTAAAGATAAATGCTCAGCAATGACCTGCAAAGGTTAAAGCATAGCATAAGTTGATATAACTATACAAATCCATTTGGAATGAATATGTCATCAATTCAACTTTTTTTTTACCAATGAGGATGCTGAAGTAGTTGGGACAATCATGTAATGAGTCTTACCCTCAAGGCTTTCTTCTTTAACTTGTTCATTGCAGAAAATTGTTGCAGTCTCGCTCGGACAGTATCACCAAGTTGAATGTCAGGATTCTTTTTGGAATCGTGTAACCATGGATGTTCTGTTCATGCAATTACCAATGTCACGAAAGTAATAGGAAAATTGTCTCATAGATGCAATTGGTATGATCATGTGCATTCATTATTCATCAATTGTTCACAGCTAATACATAAGACACGCATATCCTCATAAGATTCAATTCACCACTGAAGTGAGTAGAGATAGCGTTATGTATGATGTTATGCAACAGAAAGGTAACGGCGGAGTGCTCACCAAGTACTTGTGCTGCAGTAAGCCGTGTCAATGGATTTGGATCCAGCATCCGTCTGACAAGATCTTTAGCAGGTTCAGATATTCTGGGCCATGGGTCTCTTTTGAAATCGACCACGGAGCGTATAATTGCATGTGCCACTCCCTGTTCAGTTTCTGCACAACATCACAGGAATTTGTAAGGTGGTCTATAATTTCCCCATAACATAAATTCTGTCTAATCAAAGAAGGAAAGTACCTGCCCAAAATGGTGGCACACCACAAAGGAGTATGTAAAGTATAACTCCTGCACTCCAGACATCGATTTCAGGGCCGTAGTTGCGCTTTAATACCTCTGGGGCCATGTAGTACGGACTGCCTACAATTTCTGTAAACCGTTCACCTGCATATAGAAGCCGTCATCAATGAGAGGATGATAACCCTTCAGTTATGCGGCAAGAGTATTGTACATATATTCTTGATAAAATTGTATCAACGAAGTTAGCTCCACTTTGCAGGGCTGGGAAATCAAGCAAAATACAGTAGGCAATCCAAAAAGGGTTTCCACATTTGCTATCAGAGGCTTTCAATAACTACATAAAACGGAGGAATTTTTGGAAGATCTATATCGCTTATTTTAGTGCATCTAGATTATAAGGTGCAGATTAACCATATAAACCTTAAACTACTAGATTTATTATTCAAAAAAGTGAATAAACACAATAGTATTTTCATTTCTTTGCGGTAAGAAGGAAAAAGCATGCATACACACACACCACCTACAATTTACACTTTCAATGATAAGTACTGGAGTTATATAAGAAATACAGTCCTATTTCAGTATTGTAGAATCTAGCCATGTTGCTGAATGTGGATTCGACTAGTTATATTCACACTTGCTCGCTTATCTTATGCAGGTAAGACAAATTCCATTTAATGCACAGGTATTTCTCGAGCATCAGCGGTCCACTCAGTTGTGTGCAGAGCATACCAGGCCTGAAGAACACAGAGAGCCCAAAATCAATTGCCTTTAGAGGGGAACTCTCCTTCTTGTTTGCGTATAAGAAGTTTTCTGGTTTGAGGTCCCGGTGGATAACACCATTCCTGTGGCACATCTGTGGCAATAGAGTGGCAACAATACATGTCAGATGGCACAAAATAATCTAATGATGCAAGAAACAAAGATGGAAACACATGATGCAACATTGGCAATGTACATCCCAGAGCATATATATGGTCAGAAATTGGGATACTACCATATTTGCAGTGCATAGTGAGATAACCCTTAACGCCCTTTTATTGTCAGTCCAGTTAAGCATTCAGCAACGACAAAATCAAGGCACAGAATTTAAGAGAATGTCGCCAATCCTTATCAAATGAACCACTAAACTTACTAGTTCAGAAGCTTATCTGAAGCTCAGCTAAGCTCAAAGCTACCATGAGTTCCTCTACCTTACCAATCTAGTCTATCTAGAACACTAGTAGTACAACTATTGACACAGCTTGGACAGTAGCCCGGAAGGTCTTACTTCTCACCTGAACAAATCTATGGGCACAATCACCAGTACTAGCAAATTGTACTTGCAAGCATAGTAAGCAAGAAAACCAATAAAAAGAAGCAGCGTTACCTGGACCACCTCGACGATGGTGCGCGTGACTGCGGCCGCGGCGCGCTCGGTGTAGTGGCCCCTGGCGACGATCCTGTCGAAGAGCTCTCCTCCCTCGCAGAGCTCCATGACGAGGTGCACGGCGTCCTCGTCCTCGTAGGTGGCGCCGAGGCTGACGATGTTGGGGTGGGGCGGCATGTGGCGCATGATCTCCACCTCCCGGCGCACGTCCTCGACGTCGACGGGGGTGCGCAGCTTGCGCTTGGAGATGGACTTGCAGGCCATCCGGGCCCCCGTGGCGGGCTCCGTGCAGAGGTAGGTGACCCCGAACTCGCCGCGGCCGAGCTCCCCGCCCAGCACGTGGCCCGCCGCGCCCAGGTCCCGCCCCGTCGGGTCCCGCAGCACCACCAGCCCCGCCCGCCCCGGCGGGCCGCCGGCGCGGTTGTAGGCGACGGCGAAGGGGTTGGGCTTGTCCTTGCGCGGCCGGTTCTTCCCCCCGCCGCCGTCCCGCGTCGACGGCGCGCCGCAGCAGTTGCCCATGGCGCAGAGGCGGTAGAGCTAGAGCGGGTCGATTTGGGGGATTCCGGCCACGGGCGAAGGGATTCAACGAAGGAGGCGTGGAGAAAAATCAAATCAAATCAAACGGAATCCGGGAGGAATTCCAGCGCGCTTTGCACTGGGGGGAAGACTAGCAAGCGAGCGTGTGGGCTGGGTCGGAGAGTCCACGGCTGGACGCGTTCTAGAAGGCAAGCTGGGCTGCTAGCAGAGTATGAGGAAATCTTTGTGGCTCCGGGGAGTTTTGCGGGGAAAAGACCGGCGATTATGTGGGGTAATGATGGTGACGACGATGGCATAAAGATCCAGTCTTGTTTGGGGGTAGAGATTTTGTGGTGAATTCTATCTGGCACGGGCTCCTGGATAATCCGGTGAGGAAATGGGGGCAGTTGGTGCTTGTTTTCTAGACGCTGAGTGGTTACTGTCCCAGAAATAATACGGCTGCCGTTGGGTCGATCCGATCCCTCTTTTTTTTTCAGTTCACAAAAGTCCACACGGTGCTTCTAGTATCTGCAGTATATTCTGATGATTTCTTCATTAATAAAACGGAGTACGAAATGCTACCTTTAGAAAATAGTAAAAAGGGCTGAATGAGAAAATGTTTTTTACATATTTATATTCATCTCTTTTGCAGTTGGATTTGTGGTTAGCTGGGAGATACAGTAATATACATGGACGACTATCTTTTTTCTGGAGAAGGATGTATACTGGGAGGGACTAGTCGGCCGTAAAGGGGAGGTGTGAAGAAGACTTTTTAGACTTGGAGTTTAATACTGTTAGAAAATCGGAACCAAAGACTTTTTTTTTTTGGAACGGGATGATATCGATGGAGACATCCAAGCTAGCGGCGAAGAAAACGAGTTTGGAACATTAGAAGGAAGGAGAGAGGGTTCGGTAAGCACGAAAGCGAGATCGCTTGAGCCACACAATAACGAAAAGGAATATGAGAGTAGTTTGTTTAGCGCGGCGCTGGCTAATTAGGGTTCGCTTGATTATTCGGATGATGATGATAATATAATATTCTCTCCGATCCATAAAAAGTATCGTTTATTTTGTACTAAGTTAGTACAAACTTTATATTAAGTGGACGATACTTTTTATGAATCGGAGGGAGTAATAAACTACAGTAACGTACTCCAGCCGTCCGTTGACAGGATCAACGACGGCAACTAGTAGCTGCCTAGAAGGGGATAGAGGAGAAACTAGCTAGTTTCAGACTTGAGACCGTGGCGCGAGAATGCGAGATCAATCAAAGTCGCGACGACGACCAGGGGGAGGGGGCGCACGTAAGCACGGCACGCACGTACGTACTACGTGTTTCCGCTTCCAGAAGAAGGCGAGCGAGCGGACGACGTGCAGGTGCCTTTCCCGTGTCTAGACTTTTTTGGCTGCCAGCTGCCGTTGCTCTGCTCTGCTCTACAAGAGGCAAAGCGCCACGGGACAGTTTTTTTGGCAGGTGACGGCTGACGATCGACTCAGGCGTGGCCTCGAGGCTCTGGAAGAAGCCGGTGCGTGGCTACGTGCTCGATCCATGGGGGGGACCTTGTCACCTAGCCGTCAAAGTGATATGCTCATGCGTATATATTCCTTTAGCCTGAGATCATCTCCACCGACCTTCTCGAAAACATGTCATTATTTGCTTCATAAAAATTAGTAAGCTTTACTTACTTGCTTAATGAAAATTCTTTACTACACCATTGTTTTCTTAGCAAACATCTACGGTCGATACGTTTTATTAGGTCTGCTTCTAATCGTTATTGCTCACACAGAACCATTTGACAGGTGAACATCATGCATGTTATTAAGTCATCATCCACTCCCCAAGAAGTCCCGCCGAGCTAGGAACAAACAACCACGGGTCAGGTATGCTCAACAAGCTATACTGCCTAATCAGGGGCGGAGCTAGCCCGGTGCACAAATTTAACATTGAACATATGATATATCCAATTTTAGAAGAAAAACAATGTGATCGGAAATTTTGAGCACAACATAAGCAATGGCCAAGTGCTTACAAGAAAACGATGACGAAATAACTCGGAAAATACAAGTGATTTTTTTTAAAAAAAATACACCATTCGAGACCTTGAATACTTGATGATAACCTATAAATCATCAAACGGACTTTCAATTATCAAGTAAGGACAGTAAAACGAGCAAATAAAATTAGTAAGTAATAGCGGTAGCTCCTCTCATTTATATTAAAAGGTCAACATTTGATCTAGTTGACAGTGGCTAGCTACTTAGAATATATATAAGCATAAAATAAAGAACAAACAAGCATAATAAGTTGAATGATCATTAGTGATTTATAAACACAAAACGAACTAAAACCGACAGTAGAATGGTCTGGTTTGGTATGTACAACCTCTTTTCCATAATGTAAGTAGTTTGCTAAAACGTCTTATATTATGGAACGGAGGGAGTATAAAAGAGAAAAAACAAACAAATTGATTCGTTACTCAATTGCACAACAATTAGTTTGTGAAATTGAAGAAAACTAGAAGAATTATATAAACATTAGACGGAGAAATTACCATTACCTCAAGAATTAGAGAACTGGGACGGCTTTGTGGGGCGATCTAATTAGAGATCGCTGCAGCATATATAGCAGCGGCCGCATCTCATCGCCTAGGGATTTTGTTAGATGCAATCGCCTAGAGATTTTTTGTACCGGAAGAATTGAAAAGGGATTGAAGTAATTAGGGCGCAGATCGATCCATCCATCCTTAATTTCCTCATTGGTTCTCCTCCTGGCACTGTCCAATGACTGATGGGCCATAGCTTATGCGTACAAGACCACACATACAAGGTGTAAGAGCAACCCCAGCCGTTGGTGCCCCCCAGGGCGATTTGCCGGCGTGCTTGGGGGGGCGCCGGCGGAGATTTTTGCTCTGGGGTTGGGATGATTCCCAGCCGCACCCCACGTTGGTGGAGGAAAAAGGAGATTAGGAGTTCCGTGCCAGGCTGCGGTTGGTGGAGGAAAAAGGAGATGAGGAGAGAGAGAGAGAGTGGTACCGGTGGGTGGGGAGAGGAAAAAGGAGGAGAGAGAGGGGGATAGGAGGCTGACAGTGGGGTATTTTTGCATGCAAAGAATCGCCGGCGTCCCCAGCTGCTCCCCGGGGGCTGGGTTTGGCCTGGGTACGCCGGGGGAATCTTTTGTCTAATCCGGCGAAAAACGAGGTCCTGGGGGGCACGACTGGGAGGATTTTTTGCATTCGGCGTACAAAAAGGTGAAAAAGGTGTCCTGGGGTCCATCCTGGGGGGACGGCTGGAGTTGCTCTAAGCGAGATGCCTGGTGCACTCGTGCTAGGCTAACCTGGTGCACTTAGAGAACCAACCCTTGGTTGGATAGTTAGGTGGGTGGTTGTACCCCCAGCCCACCAGAGTTCAAGCCCCTGGTTTGACACTGGTGTTTCTCATATTTGACGGAATATTCTTTAGTGGGAGGCGACGTTCCCGTCGATAGCGAGGCGCCCGTGGTGACTTCGTCAATCTCAAAACCTGACCCGCCGGCTCAGTATTTCGGAGGTGCTCATAGGGGTAGGGTGTGCGTGTGTGCGTTCATAAGAGTGAGTGTATGCGCGTGTATGTGAGCGCCTGTGTTGTACTGCGTTTCGCAAAAAAAAAAACTGGTGCACTTACTAATCTGTACTCCTAACCGTGGATACAAAATTCGTTCACCCTGGTACCTGTGCGGCTGTGCACGTGCGGCTGTGCACCACGGTAGCCACACGTAGCTCCGCCCCAGCCTAGCGCATGTTGATATGCAGTTTTTGCAGACATGTAAAGCTGTGTCATATATGCACAATGACTTGAGGGGAACCTAACAGTTTTTAGATAAAAGGCAAAATTGCCCAGCTTTGAATTAACAGAGCTCAGAAGTTCCACGGCAGATTACATGATGCTGAAAGATCAGCTTATAGGTAGCGAAAAACAAGCAGAAAAATAAAACAACAAGTGCAGCTTGAGCTTCGAAACCACCGTCTAACAAGGTCCGTGCCAAGGAAGGAAGCCGTGAAGAAAGGCACGCCACCAGGAAGATCCAGCCTTCGTCAACCTTCTGCGCGTCGTCGATATGTCTGCGGTGACCCAGCACACCACTGCATGGTGTAGTGTGCAAGTCGTTGACATAATACTCACAGAAGGACCTATCCGTGAATATTACATCTCTCAGAGTGGTACAACAGAAACATAGCAGGTCCAAGGTAACACTATAGGATTACAACAATATTCAATACAAAATCTCGAGAACCTCCTCGATACATAGAGGATAGCCTCGTGCAATGAAATCCAGAAAAGAGCCAGTTCGTAGCACTAAGCTGGAGATTTACTCTAGCTCTAACTCCTAATCCACTACTGCTATTGCTACAACCTTAATCTACCCTATCTGGAGTGTCTCTATTTCCTATTGCACTTATCCTTTCAACAGACGTGGTCGCCTCCGTTGGCAGAGTGATCTCTTCAACATCGCTGACATTACTCCTTCGTGGCCATAGGTGTCGTCAAGCTTTGGTTGGTGAAGTAGCGGTAGACTCCTTAATGAAGATCTCGATGTCGTGATGGACTACCGTCAACTCCTTTGATGGCTCCAAAGTCTAAGCAGGGGGTCAAAAGGGCAAGGGTGAGTAACCAGCGTTACCCAGCAAGTCCATTATGTACGGTGGGAAGTTTGATGCACTAGCTACAGCTTTAGACTCCAGGGAGCCTTAAGCTTAATGCAAGGTTTTTGTAAACATTTCTTCAAGAGGTTGCTTTTATTTCTGAAGACTATGCCCGTCATCCTTCACAGGGCTAGAACTTTCATGGAGTTCCTTTCCTGCAGCGTTCGCAGCTCCTTCCCGGAACAGGGAGTAACATGTTACAATTTTTTACACTCTGCAGAGGTGCGTTACTTTACCCATAAGAGATCAAGACTTTGTTGCACAACCGGGTGATCTTTCCCGTCCACACTCTCTTTGGTGTGGGGCCCAGTTTTTGATCCAAGTCATTCACTGTGCTTCTCCGCACAACGCATGTCCACCCAATTCATGCACAGCAGAATCACCCCTGATGCCCTACCTCTCACGGTAGGCACCTAGGCACCCTCTTGCAGATTAACTCATGCATAGCAGAATCACCCCTGATGCCCTACCCCTCACGGTAGGCACCTAGGCATCCTCTTGCAGACCATCATAGACACCAGAGTCCGTGGGCATTAAGGGATCCCACCCATGTGCATGTAGTCCCGCAAGACCTACAGCGTACGGCTCTGGCTGCCCGTTGACATGCATCCGGGAGAAGTACAGATGGCATTTCCCGTCCCATTCCAGGTCTTATGGTTAACGCGTCTTTACGGCGCAATCATTATGACGGCATTTGTTGTTATTCCTAGGTAATACTTTCCCGAGCAAATGGAACCTCCGGACCTATTCATCTTACCATGGTCCCATTTGCCAACCATAATAGGTTACCACCAAGCAGGTAGATAGCCAAATAGTCAAGTTATTAAGAAATAGGTTTTATGCTTTCTTTTGTATAAAGGTGATAGTATAATAAGGTTTTGCAAATAGTTTTATAATAAATACTTCAAGAGATATGAGCAAGTGATGAACTTGCCTGTGATAGAGGTGGCAGTTCATGCCCTTCAGGGTTCTAGGGTGCGTCAGAACCCGGAGATCTGAAAACAGTAAAGTAGTCCGGGTAAGGACTACTGGAAACACTTGCAATATGCTATTATGCATAAATATGAGATGCATCGAATAAAACCCAAAATACCCAAACTCACAAGTAAGCGCTTCGCGTTATTGATTATTTTGTTAACGGTGAAATGCTTTGAGTTGTTATAACTTTTAGACTTAAGTGATTGCTATGATTGCCAAAGTAATGTTTTACATGATTAACAAACAACTACAGGTGCTCGCTTAAGGATTGCATTTATTTCATAATTTTATTTTATTTTAATTAACTACTTTCAAAAAGTAATAACACTAGAGTGTTGGATTTTCAAATGAATTCCTTTTTGTGTGTTTTACCTAGGATGAGTAACAGGGCAATCATTTACAGAAAGGTAATTGAATTCACATTTTATGTTTTGAACTATATTTCAAAATTATTTTCTTTAAAGAAAACTAGTTGTTTTAAAATCTAGTACAATTATATTCCACTTACTACCTTTGAATTAATTATAAAAGAAATTTCGTTTCAAATAATTTATTTTAAAATAATTGAAATTATATCCAATTATGGATCTTAGCATTTTTCATTCGATAAACCTTTTTAATAAATAAAATAAAAATTATATTTGGAATTCTTATAAAATTTGGAGTTGAAAACATATTTTTATTTAATTTTTGGAATTTATTTGAATTTCAAAATTTTAAATGATGATTAAGTGGCATTTTGGTAATTCTAAACAACTTTTATTTTTATTTTATTAAACAAGTATGAATTTAGCATAATCAAATAGATTTCATTTTTCTAAGCATTTTGATATATTATTTATATTTTTCTGACTTATGATTCAAAAGTTATGAATTTTATAAGTTTGAATTATTTTCTGTTATTTGAATAAAGATCAAATTTCTGACAACGGGTCCCACCCGTCAGGTTTTTATTTATTTTGCTAAAGGATAAGGGCGTGCTGACGTCGGCTGACGTCAGCAGCCATGGCCTGCGACGAAGTCGACTACGGCCCGGCCGAATCCGTCCACTCTGGCCGACGGGAGCTGGCGCGCTAGGTGCGCGAGGCCGAGGCGAACCTAGGGGTGGCGTCGCCGCCCCTTTATGGTCGCCGGAACTACCTCGGCGACGACATGCCGCGGCGGCGCACGACGGCCGATCTCGAATCCGAAGGGCTAGGATGCAATCAACGCAACGGAGTGGGGCAAATGGAAGAGGAGCTCACCCAGAGGCTGCCGGACAAGGTTTAGGCGTCGGGGAGGCAACGGTGGCGACGAAATCGAGCTCGATGTCCAGCGGCGGCGTTCGGGGCGTCGCCGGCGTTCTCCGTCTATGGACCATCCCAGCAAGCGCGGCTTCCACCTAGAGGTCGAGGGCGACGAAGCAAAGACGATAGACAAGGTCTCCGGCCGCGGAGCTCCACCGTTCGCCGGCGATTTGAGGGGCACGACGGCGGCAGTACGGGCTAGGGTTAGGGTTTCGGTCGGTTTCCTGGGAGAGAGAGAGAAAAAGGGAGAGCGACGCGGGAGAGGGGAGAGTGAGCGAGATGGGGACGTCTCCCCGGGGTCTTATCCTCCACGGCGCGTCGGCAAGCAGGAGGTGGCGCGGCGGCGTCGCTGTCATCCTTCTGGCCGGAAGGAAAGGAGAAAGAAAAGAAAAGGCGATTTTCCAAAAAACCCCCTGGACTAGATTGTAATTACTGAAATTCTTTAAAACAGAAACTTCACCTATTTATTTAGGGCTTTTAGATAAGACCAAAAATCATAGAAAAATTCATGGATGCTTCTAATATTGTAGAGAAGCTCCACATATTTTTATTTTGAATTTTTGAAATACCCTAATCACATTTAAAAATAGAGATATGTATAAGTCATTTAAATGTGTTCAAATTAATTTTTGGATACAACCAAGTCCTTGAGTTCCAAAGCAATACATGCCATGAACTTGGTAGATTATTCAACAAATATTACAGAGTTGGGATGTTAAGTAACTTTACAAGATTCATATCTGTGGTCTTTATCATTGGTTAGATTTTCTTCCAAGGGAATTAATTCATTGAAGAAAATTTTATGTGGCTTTCTTAAAAAGGCACTTGATTGGATTGAAGAGGTTGATACTTTGCCTTCTTGGTCAAAAGATCAATGTTGCCTTTTGTCCCTTCTCTTGTATTGATCAGATGCTGCTCCTCATTCTTGTTGACTGCTTGACTCCAAATGATCCAGCTGATCCAAGGACCCTTGTTGCTCTTATATTAGAATTGATTCTTTCTAGTCAATAATTGGATATTAGGGCAAGTTCCTAATATCCATTACCTAACTTCCAAGATTATAATGCATCACCCTTGTGGTGAAAGCAAACATTTTTTCAAAGGACACTCTCCTTCTGGCAAGCATATTCTTATAAGAAATTCAATTGCTTTAATGCATACAAAGAATTATGTTAACAAGGTTGCAAGGCTTGTTAACAAACTTCGTTCATATAACACCAAGCCTTTAAATTTCACCCCAAGTTTCTTTATTATTCAAATTGTCTTGCAGGAATGATTTTGGAAAGATTTGAAGATAAGAAGCTAAGATCAGATGAGAAGATCAAGTTTGTTGTAAAAAGAATTACTTAAACATTTGTATTAGCTTTTAAGGTTGAGGCAGAGTAAGGACAAGGTCTTCCAATACTCAACCATTTTCATTATTTACTTTGTTTTAATAACTCTTTGAGTTGTGATAGATGTTGAGTTGATAAATTACTTATGAGTTATTTTCTTATTAATATAAGCATGTATGATTTTGTTATTCACCTAAATAAGTTCTCCAATTCAATATCATTTGTATATTCCAATTTGGATCTTATTTCCCGCAACCAGTAAAAATGTCTGGAGGTCATGTCAAAACTTATCACATTCACCTCAGATGAGCTAAACTCTACTCATGAAGTTGAATGTTCTCCAATCCCTCCAGGGTTTTATTTTGCGAAAAATTTATTCGGATTTTCAGATGCATGCATGCAGATGCACAAAATCATACTTCTACCCTTCATTGGTTGCTAAATACTGGGGTATTACAGCCTTCCCCCCTTAACAAAAACTTCGTCCCGAAGTTTCGGCTCGTCTCACGTAGAGATAAGTAGAAAGCAGTTTTGCTGATATTGTTTCACTGAAATTCCATACTGACGTGGACGCAGATATTGGTGATCATTTGTCCCACATACTTCTCTACATCTTCCCTTGATCCATACTATCCATCTATCAACTTTCATCTAATATTTGTTAACTTCTGGTGATTCTATTACTCCTTCATATTTCTTGAATCATCTAATTCTGACTCCTCGCATTTCCATGGCTTTATAGCCCTCTGTCGAAGATCTTCATTTACATCCTTATACGACCTTCCGATATGTTTGTTGGTTCACTTCCCAACAATCCCGAGACTAGCAAGACTTTCTTTCTGATGATAAACTATTGGCTTTAGTTTCAGAACCTCTGGGTTAGTTGTTCTTTCCAGCTTTATAGAACTACATCCATCAAGACTTGGTACTACTTCGATCTTGTCTTCGTCATCGTATTCCCTTCTAACTACATGTCTTCTCCGTCATGTACTAATCGACATATATAATTCCCTTTTGTCCTTGAAGTTTCCTGAGTCTTCCTCGGTTCTTGGGTCCGGTAAGACGAACTTCCTTCCGTCAGTTCTAATCCATTGAGCTTTATTCTGTCAACTCTATTTAGTCGAGCTTCGTAACTCACCTTTTTGCTCGAATCTTGGTGTACCCACCTAATGGTCTCACGAAGATCATAGGTATATAACCAAAATATTGCGAATCCCAGTGTCATCTTCCGATAAAGAGATACGATTACTAGGTTTTCAATAATTTTTCGAAGAATACAAGATATATCAACCTTTTGAGGAGAAGAATCTAAGACGTCAATCTTGTTGATAACATCTATCTCTATAGTGGCTCTGGATAAAAGTTGTAACTACGGTGCTTTGGCTTCACCAGTGTCAGATACTCTCGTCCAAAATGGTCAACTTTCTTGACTTATCATCAATCCACAACAAACTAGACTCTCTTCCCTTGATTCAAATATTCTTCAGAACAATGAACTCCATGTTTGGCAATTAGTTTCACTTCTTTCATCATTGATGATGTCTACAATAGACGATCAACTCCCTATTTATTCTTGCAGAACTGGAAATATCCACGTTCTTTCGGTCTTCATCCTCCTTTATCTATAACCTTATAGTACTCTTGGACACATATGTGTTGATAAACTGCTTCTCAAGCTTGATCCCAGTAGTATCAATATCTCTTCTTTGCTCCTACAACAATCTCCTCCACCAAGTTAAAACAATCTCGTTAACATGTATCTGCATTTTATTGCTTCTTCTTTCAATGTCTTAGAATTTCCCTTTTGTCTCTGTCATCCCATGACCTCCATCATTGTGTTTGTCATCCATGAAACGACGTTGTGACCTGATAAGCAAAACTTCACAATCTTCCTTCATAGATATGTCTCCTAATTTAGCTTTGCTTGCAACATCTTTGGTAGATCCTTGTCTTCTTTTTGACTTCCTTCTCTTCGCGAGCTTCCATTGCTGCAACAATTCTGATCACTCAGAACGCTCTCATACTAACCTATGAACCCTCTAGACCAGTAACATCAAGAAAGAACAAAATGTTGCAACATGCATTTGCACATCAAGTTCAAACTTCATGCTCAGATCTAGTCAATCAAAAATCCAATAAGAACCAATAAATCCCAATATAATTATATATCACTCATGCATCATTAGCCAATAAAATACGTAGTACTTTGAGTATAAACATCTCAAGTACCAAGACTCAGATGCTATACATTACAAGTTAGGTATATATATTACCTTATAGACCTATTTCATAGAGCAACTCTTGCCTCACTGGCTTAAGGGACAAGTTTACCCTTCACTCAAAGCGTGACTTATAAGAGTATTTACCCCAATTGACCATTCGCAATTAGGTAACTCTGACCTAGTGTCTAATTATACCTATCTCCATCTTAGTTCAAAAGGAACTAAGTCTTCTTGGACTTGAACTTCGTCTTCATGCCTTGACGTACTTCCATACTTCTTCATATCTTCAAGTGTAACCTCACGTTCACTCGTGTAGGTACTATTGGTATACAAGAATACCATAATACTTTACTTGTGGCAAGTGCACTGCTCCATATCCTCCTTGAAAAAGGTATCTATGCATCCAACATCCTCTTCGGACATGAACCACATTAACGTGGCATACTTACCATAACTTGCATGGCTTAGTATATCCAACTCACCATTGTTCTTCTCTTCTCTTTTCCTCCATCATCAACTCCCATAGGATTCTACTTCATAGGTTGCTTTTATCAATGATACCACACAGATATCACTGACTTGGATAAACTACAACTATTATAGAGAGCAACCTCTCACTTGGTATACCAGGTTTAGAAATAATGAGATAGATAAGTATTATACTTATAGAAGAATAGATAAGAATACTCTATATAAGTATGACGTTATTATTCTCAAGTGAATAACCAACATAAGTCATAGAAAGATATAGTTTAGATAACATAACTTCCTATAGTCTTTACCAACCTACAAGTCTCCTAAAAGGTTTCAAACCTAAGGTCGCTTTGCTCTGATACCAGCTGCGGTGACCCAGCACACCACTGCATGGTGTAGTGTGCAAGTCGTTGACATAATACTCACAGAAGGACCTATCCGTGAATATTACATCTCTCAGAGTGGTACAACAGAAACATAGCAGGTCCAAGGTAACACTATAGGATTACAACAATATTCAATACAAAATCTCGAGAACCTCCTCGATACATAGAGGATAGCCTCGTGCAATGAAATCCAGAAAAGAGCCAGTTCGTAGCACTAAGCTGGAGATTTACTCTAGCTCTAACTCCTAATCCACTACTGCTATTGCTACAACCTTAATCTACCCTATCTGGAGTGTCTCTATTTCCTATTGCACTTATCCTTTCAACAGACGTGGTCGCCTCCGTTGGCAGAGTGATCTCTTCAACATCGCTGACATTACTCCTTCGTGGCCATAGGTGTCGTCAAGCTTTGGTTGGTGAAGTAGCGGTAGACTCCTTAATGAAGATCTCGATGTCGTGATGGACTACCGTCAACTCCTTTGATGGCTCCAAAGTCTAAGCAGGGGGTCAAAAGGGCAAGGGTGAGTAACCAGCGTTACCCAGCAAGTCCATTATGTACGGTGGGAAGTTTGATGCACTAGCTACAGCTTTAGACTCCAGGGAGCCTTAAGCTTAATGCAAGGTTTTTGTAAACATTTCTTCAAGAGGTTGCTTTTATTTCTGAAGACTATGCCCGTCATCCTTCACAGGGCTAGAACTTTCATGGAGTTCCTTTCCTGCAGCGTTCGCAGCTCCTTCCCGGAACAGGGAGTAACATGTTACAATTTTTTACACTCTGCAGAGGTGCGTTACTTTACCCATAAGAGATCAAGACTTTGTTGCACAACCGGGTGATCTTTCCCGTCCACACTCTCTTTGGTGTGGGGCCCAGTTTTTGATCCAAGTCATTCACTGTGCTTCTCCGCACAACGCATGTCCACCCAATTCATGCACAGCAGAATCACCCCTGATGCCCTACCTCTCACGGTAGGCACCTAGGCACCCTCTTGCAGATTAACTCATGCATAGCAGAATCACCCCTGATGCCCTACCCCTCACGGTAGGCACCTAGGCATCCTCTTGCAGACCATCATAGACACCAGAGTCCGTGGGCATTAAGGGATCCCACCCATGTGCATGTAGTCCCGCAAGACCTACAGCGTACGGCTCTGGCTGCCCGTTGACATGCATCCGGGAGAAGTACAGATGGCATTTCCCGTCCCATTCCAGGTCTTATGGTTAACGCGTCTTTACGGCGCAATCATTATGACGGCATTTGTTGTTATTCCTAGGTAATACTTTCCCGAGCAAATGGAACCTCCGGACCTATCATCTTACCATGGTCCCATTTGCCAACCATAATAGGTTACCACCAAGCAGGTAGATAGCCAAATAGTCAAGTTATTAAAGAAATAGGTTTATGCTTTCTTTTGTATAAAGGTGATAGTATAATAAGGTTTTGCAAATAGTTTTATAATAAATACTTCAAGAGATATGAGCAAGTGATGAACTTGCCTGTGATAGAGGTGGCAGTTCATGCCCTTCGGGTTCTAGGGTGCGTCAGAACCCGGAGATCTGAAAACAGTAAAGTAGTCCGGGTAAGGACTACTGGAAACACTTGCAATATGCTATTATGCATAAATATGAGATGCATCGAATAAAACCCAAAATACCCAAACTCACAAGTAAGCGCTTCGCGTTATTGATTATTTGTTAACGGTGAAATGCTTTGAGTTGTTATAACTTTTAGACTTAAGTGCTTGCTATGATTGCCAAAGTAATGTTTTACATGATTAACAAACAACTACAGGTGCTCGCTTAAGGATTGCATTTATTTCATAATTTTATTTTATTTAACTACTTTCAAAAGTAATAACACTAGAGTGTTGGA
>QRDG01000144.1:83681-156800 GCA_012064385.1 Puccinellia tenuiflora
TCCAAAAAATTCAAAAAATTCAAAAAATTCAAAAAAGTCAAAACACTTCAAAAAAATCGCAAAAATTCAAATAATTCAACAATCTTATTTATTATACATTTATGTGTTTTTTTTTTGAATTTGTAGAAAAATCGTTTGTTTAAAGTAACTTTTTTTCTTTTGGAATTTGGAGAATCTAAGAATTGCTGACCGGGTACACCCGAGTGAAATCGAACTCGGAATTTTCTCTAGTTTTTTTTGGTATATAAAACACGTATTTTTGACGTCGTATGCGAAAGTTATGGCCGTTACAAGATTTTTTTTCTGTTTGTGCAGAAAAAGTCAAAATTCATATTTCAAAATTTTTATACCTACTAGACACTCAAACCTAACTACATGTCAAAGGATTTTATTTATTGAATTTTTTATCATTTTCTTTTACTTTCTGCAAGACTAAAAAGGCGATCCACGGGAGGGGGGGGATAGGCATGCATGAGAGGTAAAAAAAACCTGGAATTTTGCATATTATCTTTTTTTCATTTTTTTAAAATATACATATTTCTTAAATTTTCCATTTTGTGGGTTTGTTAAATTTTTATTGGATTATTTGAAGTTTTTGGGTTTTTGATTTTTTTTTTTTGGATTTTTTTGAAGTTTTTTGGATTTTTTTGAATTTTTGGGTTTTTTCATTTTTTTGGATTTTTTGAAACTTTTGAATCTCCTTTTGAAACTTTAGAAGTTTTTGAAAATTGAAATTTAAAACACACGTATATAACACATACCACACATATACACACATAAGGGTTAAGAAGGTTCATATGATATATATATTAATAAGAATTTGAGTAGCATAAGGGTAGCTAGACTGGATGGAACTTAGAAGTTAAGCGTGCTAGGTTGGAGCAGTTTGAGGATGGGTGACCTAGTGGGAAGTCATCAGTTCAAAAAATACAAATAATTAGGATTTTTCATATTATTTCATTTTTTGATTTTTTTGATTTTTTTTGAATTTTTTTATATTTTTTTGCATTTTTTGAATTTTTTGAGAATTCTGTGGCGCACCAAGCCCATGCATCACAGAAAAATAATTTAGTGGCGAGGATTCTGTGTCGCACCGGCCCGTGCGCCACAATTTTTGTTTTGGTGCGGTACTGATAGGCCTTTTCCTACTAGTGTGGACCCCAAAAAATCAAGAGGATCAAGTCAATGAAATTTTCCTTACAAAATTTTGAGTAGATGAATCTTGGAAAAAAAGACTGATCATATAAAGCTACCCGTATGTGAAAAATTCTACTTAATCACATTACTCAAAAGTAGAAATAAAACTATATAATTGTTTTAAGAGGAATGTAAGTGTAAAAAACAAAATCACATTAATTTTCATTTAGATGAAACACATGAAAATTCTAGAAACATGCCTCACTGCTGCGAGTTTGTAAATCTTAAATAAAACGTTGGTGTGGATGTTAAAAAAATTATATAGAGTTAGAGTCGAATGTAGAATCACAAATCCATAAAGAATCAAGTAATGTCATTCCTTTGATCCAAAGTGTTGCCATACAAAGGTTTGTACAATCGTACTGGTTGAGATTTCTCTAGATTCTGTAGCGCTAAACCGAAGATGGACAGGCAAGACACTTGTCACGCCTGGCCCCAATGACACGTGGGGCCACAAAGCAACCAACCGGTCAACAATTACGAAGATCGAACGAAGGCTCTGGAACTTTCTCCATCAGCTCGCCTTGACACCCCCACCGCACCGCTCGCGTTCCACCACCTTTGAGAAGCTTCCATCGCCTTCCAGACTCCCCGCCTCCAGCCACCCATATAAGCCCGGCCTCCTCCCGTCGCATCACCACCGAGCAAAATCCACAGATCAAGAATCCAACCATCGTCCAAAACAACTCGAGATCTTCAATCAGCAAGCAAGAGAGAGAATGGAGGGCAGGATGTTCGGGCTGGAGACCCCGCTGATGACGGCGCTGCAGCACCTGCTGGACATCCCGGACGGCGAGGCCGGGTCCGGCGCCGGCACCAACGGCGCCGCCGAGAAGCAGGGCCCGACGCGGGCCTACGTCCGCGACGCGCGCGCCATGGCGGCGACCCCAGCCGACGTGAAGGAGCTCCCCGGCGCGTACGCGTTCGTGGTGGACATGCCGGGGCTCGGGTCCGGCGACATCAAGGTGCAGGTGGAGGATGAGCGGGTGCTGGTGATCAGCGGCGAGCGGCAGAGGGAGGAGAAGGAGGACGCCAGGTACCTGCGCATGGAGCGCCGGATGGGGAAGCTGATGCGCAAGTTCGTGCTGCCCGAGAACGCCGACATGGAGAAGATCTCCGCCGTGTGCCGCGACGGCGTGCTCACCGTGTCCGTCGAGAAGCTACCGCCGCCCGAGCCCAAGAAGCCCAAGACCATCCAGGTCCAGGTCGCCTGAGATGGATTGGATGGGGCGAACGGAATTGCCTGCACGTCGAATCGAAGTTGAGTGGGTTCAGTGAGTGAGTTTCCTGTGACGAGTGATCAGTGATGTGTCTGCGTTTTCATCTGTTTGTTGATGGTGTCGTGTCAGTTTGTGATGGTGTTGATGTTTCGGTAATGGAAATGCAGATGCTCTCCTGCCTGCTTTGTCTGAATAAATATAAAGCTCTTGGCCAAGTTTTGTTTGGAGTATTTCAACAAGTGCATTTCGACGTTCTAGTTCTAGTTCTGAAAATTAACCGGATATAAGCTCATAAAATTACCCAGAATTGGGTGAAAATTTGAACGGTATCCGAAGTGTTTTTTCAGCAGGGGAGGGGAAAACGTGTCTTCGCCCATTCAAACCACTTGCTCATGGCATTTTGGGAAGGACCGGCCAAAGTTTTGGGAAGATTTTTTCATTCTCACAAGAACTCTCTCCTGGTCTGTGACTCCAGCATAGTTTGACAACAGAGGCAGAAAAACCAGTCCAATCTTTAGACTATTGGAAAGACAAAAAAGGATAATAATCCACTATCAAAATTCTGTGTCATTGTTCCAACATGTCAAACAGAACGAAGAGACGACCATGATGCAAGTTACATATCTGCATCCGAGTCGGAATCGCCATTCTGTATGGCCAGTGGGCTATTCAGATTCCTTGCGTACAAATCCTTCACCGTTATCTTGTCCCGCACATTCGTCGACATGTACGGCGAGACACATCCCTTGACCTGCGTAGAAGAAGGTTACATGGGATGCAACAAAAACTTCATGCGAGCAGTTTAGCATACTTATATCCATAAATTAGAAGTCGCATCAACCGTATAGTATATATTTAAAGTCGTGTATGGACAAAACTAATGCTTTGCTTGTTTCTGAATTAGCAAAATTTCTTTCTAGTATTTGTTGAGTCATGGCATGTTACATTTTTATATTGCTAACCAACAAAAGTGATAGTCTAATGCCTATCGAGCTTGATGAACTATCAGCCAGGGCAAGCATGTTACCTGCAGAATAGATCTTGGTATATCGATTAGCCCCTGCATCAGCAGATCTACGCTTTGAAGACACCCAACAGGAACAGGGGTGATTACATATAACAAGCCTCTTTGGACATCGATGCCTCTGACGATACCTGGGAAGGTATAAACCATTGTCAATGTCTACACAGATTCAGTATAGAGGTTGGAGCTGCTATTGTCAAGTGTCTAGTTTACAACTTATATAAAGGTCGGGCTGCTACTTTCAAATGACTGGTTTACGTTGTACATCAATCTGTCATTAATTCAAGACTGAGATGAGAACCAGCAAACTGTGTTGCTGAAACCATATAATAGTGATTCACTGTATAAAACAACTGCAATTGTTTCTTTGACAGCTAATTATTATTATAGAAAATTTGCTTGCACCTTCATTCTGCTCCTAGTTCCCAATAGGGTAGAGGAGCTTGTCCATATTGAACAAACCTTTTCAGTGAACCAATATAGCAAAATGAATGTGCAAGCCTACATATATAATGCTCCATAAGGTGACTAGTTTATCTTGCTAACCTATGACTATCAGAATAAACAATGCTCGAATTACATAGCCATAGAAGTCACTATACTCGGAACTTATGTAAGCATAATAGATAGTTATCCAATACAAGCCCAACACACCAAGGGATTGCACTTATTACGAAAAAAAAGTGTATGAAAGAGAGAGGGTGACATGGGTAGTACCAAGTCCAACACACCAAGGGATTGCATGGGCTGCCTGAGCTGTGTCACAACTATTTGCCAGGCCAACTATGGTAGCATTCAGACTACGCCATATCTCGGTACGGGGCACCTGAACAGAAAGGAAGTACTCTTTATTACCAACGCAGAAATAAAAAACTGGGTAGATTCCAGCCCCCCCCCCCCCCCCCCCCCCCCCCACACACACACACACACACACACCCAGAAAAAAATACTGACCTCGACCCTAAATATAAGATCATGGTTAATGAGTAAACCAGTAACTCATAAAGCTAACGAAAGTAATTCAAGAGCTAGCTAAACATGTTACAGAAACCTAATGCATATTGGTACTTCAGTTGGGTGTGTAAACCTTTCTAGTTGAGAACCAGTTGCTTAACACTTTGATTTGGTCAGAACCCTATTTTTCTCTGCAGAGTAGCTTAATTCAATCTACTCCTAACATCCTTCAGCTGAGCTGACACAAAGGTTCGACCGAGGTCAAATAATGCAGGCCATAACCAATCTTCAAGGTAGAGACCACAGTGGTGTGAGGGTTGACCTTAACTTTAAAATGTCAAAGAATTGGCTTACAGAAGTGTAAATTACTGAGGTGTTCATGCTGATTTTAAACTAAAGAAAATGAATAATAATAAAAAGTGTGCCAGGTTATGTTCCAAAGTGTAGTAATCGGAAAGAGAACTGACCTCACAGTGAAGATGTGTAACTGTAACATCTGAAAATGATACTTCATAGGGTGGGAGTGACGCTAGGGCATAAGCAAGCTCTTTATTCGTTGCTAGCGATATGTCACTTGGAAAACATTGCTTAAAGTACTCCACTAGGCGGCGGTCACGCGTTCCACCCCCATCTTTCCTTTTTAATGATCTGGGCAATTCCAAGACAACATTAGCATTTTATTTTCAATAGAAACAGTGAAACAAATGGCAGTGCCTTTTAGGATATGAGCCTGCAAGTATGATGAATCCATCAGCTGCAGCTGATTTGGAAACCAGAGCTGATTCGTCAAAGAAGCACAAAACTACAGTAATGAAGTTAAAAACGTCACGTAAATCAATGTATTTCTACCAACAAAACTATAGACAAAGATAGGTATTATTTCGGTCTAATTATATTGGGTAATTTCTACTCCTATGGAATGAAGTAGTGCACAGCATGGAAACTGGTAAGTAGAAGTTATGGCGTACTCAGTGTTAATTACTTATTTGTTGTCTAAAAATTCAAGCTTATCTATTGAGTATGAACTCGTACAAGAGACTGCGCCTTACTGTCTTTGCTACAGTTAGTCAGCAACAACAATAGTACCCAAGTCTTTGTCTTTCATTCACTAATGAGACGGGCGTCCAGTTGCTCTTAGGATTCAAACCGGGGTATGTGGGGAGGTTAAATGGCCTCTCCACCATACCACTATCATGCTCCCATATTCATCAAATTATTATCATTAAGACTATTCCGTGGTCTTCAGACTTGAACCCAGCGAGGTACAACCTCCTCCCCACCAGGCGTCTGGCCTTCCCGTAATAATCAAAACAGTAGGAAAGATTTTATTTTAATTTACTGTTTTTAGCTACTTAACTTGGAAATAGTTTTTTTTATTGACCTAAACATTAAACTAATAAAATGGAATTAACTTACGCTCCGGATAAGGATTTATGACATGCAGCATCAATTGTAATCACGTAGGGTCCTGTGTGACCATCATCTAACCAAAACAGTCCATCAGGGAGATTCTTTCTCTGCATTCTGGTGCGTATCTGAACAACAATTGTGGGACAGATATACCTTAGCATCTCTACAAGCATATCAAAACCAGTACCTACATAAAATGAAAACAGACCTTCAGAACAGTGAACAATGAAAACACAGATATGTCACTGATAAAACAAAGGTGTGCAGCTTAAGATGACTATTAATACATATACCTTTCACCCATCCAGGAGTGTTCACAATTAAAGGAAGCACTTCACTCCCAGGACATCGGTATTTTTCAACAAAGTACGTGTACAAGAGGAACAAAGAGTTCAGGTATGTTTCTGGATCCCTTTTTGAAGATATGTCACCAAAAAAGCAGCACCTGGTTATAGATGTGTGGCATTACCGCATTAGAAAGCAAATAAATTGAAAAATACGAAATAAAACGTTCAATTCAGCAGAATCTAAGTCTACCTAATGATGCAAAGAGCAAATTGATAATTTCCAAGATTCTGTAACCTACTATGGTCTGGTGATTGATAGCATAAAATATAACAATAACATGAAAATGGTAGGTGAATTTATGAGCAATGATTTGGGATAGAAAAGGGTCTTTGATAAATTACTTAACACAGCAGGTAAAAACAAAACCAACAACTTATAAATGTTACTGAGGCTTTGTTGATCAAAATTTTCTTCTTTTTCTTGGATTTTTCCTTTTATTACTATGAAAAACTAATCTATGATTTCTTTAGAGTTGGGTGCATAGATTATGTTATTGGACACAACTTTCTCTCCTTGAAATTATTGACTGTGACGTATGAAATTTATATCACTGAAGGTTTCCAGTTCTTATCTCTTTATCTATGTGATGTGCTTGAATAAACTGGTACAGGTCTGAGACCCGTGGGTAGGGTACTTCCCTGGCGTGGTAGAGAGACTGTGAAGCTTAAAATGACTAGTTCCATCTGTAAGAGACTGAAACATAACTAAATCAAAACATTCCGTCCATAGGGATCACTACCTAATATCATCTTTAACTGTCTAGCTAATCTTTTATCCCCATTGCCATCATTAACTTCCCCAAGAAGATACCTATGTCCTTATTTGGCTGACTAAGATTAGGGCCGGGTTTCCTGAAGAGACAGTGGGTGCTATGGCATCAGATACTACAGTAAATCCTCCAATAACACCTTAGTTTCTTATAAGCCCTTGATGGAAAAAAATGCATATAATTCTTATGCAATTTTACTGCTGCAACATTGCAGTGCACCTCCAAGAAAGCAGCAGCAGGAGCTGATCTATTGGAACGAATACCTAGGGGTTAGCTTGTAGTAAAATCTGGAGCTTATCCAAATTGAAGACATCTATCTACCCATGACTTAGAGCTTGCAAACTTTTTTAGCATGTTCCTATTTGTATGACTTGCTGTGCCTCACGAGAACAATTCAGTGATCAAGCAGCTACGAACAAAGTACTAGCTAAGACCTTCAGCTTTCACATCCTGAGCAACAATTGCACAAAGTAGAGCAAACTGAACAATTTTAGTGCCATGATCAATGGTTATTTGTTCTAAGCATTATAACGCAAACTTACTACACATTAAGCATATAGGTTCCTGAAACCCAAGAAACCTGAGTGTGGTAATCGGTATTATCGTTTGGCAAGCTTGACAAGAAGAAATAGGGGGAATCCACACCTTTCAGCTTCCCGCAGCATTGGGTACCGCAGATCTGCACACAAGCCAACAACCAACATGTCAGTGACCTATGGAACCAGCACACCGGCACCTCACAGCAACACTCATCATCTATACAAACGCCCAATCCACAGCCATATGCACCCAACTACCTGCAATGGCTTCATCCAGGACGTGTATAGAGAGGCAGCCTGGCGGGGAGAACTCCGGCTGCCCGACGTCGGTGTCCAAGTACCCGACTCTCCCGTACCTGCAAACCAACACAACCAAACACACCAGTTAAATAAACAGCATGACAGGTAGCAGTGGTTATGGAGCCGTTAGGACTAGGCTTAGGGTGACCACCTGGGGAGCAGCGAGTTGATGAGGAGGCGGGAGAAGGTCGACTTGCCGCTGTTGGCGGGGCCGCACACGAGGACGACCGGCGGCGAGAGGTCGGAGGAGATGTAGGCCGTGGCCGAGGCCCAGTCCGGAGGGACTAGAACTTCCGGCGCCTGCTCCGGAGCCGGCGAGCCGGGGCTTTCAGGGCTGGGGATGGGGGTGGGGCTTGGCTCGCGACATGGAGCGTGGGTGCCTGGGGATGCAGGGGGAGGTAACGAGTCGGGCTGCTGCTTTATCGACCGCCGGCGGTTCCGCATCGCCGCGCCGCCTGGATGCGGAGGGGACGGTGGGTCGGGGAGGAGAGGTTCTTCGGCGAGGCGGTAAGGAGGCGGACGGTGGCGGCGGCGGCGGCGGAGAGTGGAGAGTAGCCTGTGAAACGGCCTAACTGGTGCACGAGCTGCACCTGGTATACCTAAGCCGTCGGATGAAAAAGACAGGGACATGATCCAGTAACGAGGTGTGTTGATGGCACATTTGCAAAAGGAACCCCACAGTTTCACTGAAATGTGGGAGCACTGAGAACCGATTTCCCCCAAACCGAGTCAGCAGCTTAGGCGATCTAGGGTCTCCTGCACTTCCACATTTTAGTTGAAATAACAGGTTCATTGATATCCGCTGTTGAAGCTCCAACAGCTGACGTACCATCTGTGTTATAGACATACTCTGTTACTGGGAGGTGGGTATTGCTAATGTTGTTCGAAATTTAATGATGTACAATTGAAGTTTCTGCTTCAATCTTTGGCAGCAAGTGAGAACTGGTTAATGGATCATGAAAAACTTCAATCTTTGGCAGCAAGTGAGAACTGGTTCGTCTGAAATAATGGACACTGGAAAGGATTTTATGAGTTTTTGTTTTAAAAAAAGGATTTTAGGACTTAGAAATATTCTGATATGGATCCGACCATATCACTTTTGTTTATCTTTTCTAATGGATGTACATTTTAAATTCCAATCAATGCAGCTGGATAAAGTGCAGTAAAATTTACAGCCCATAGTACATTCCTTTCAGCTTAACATAACTTCTAGGTTCTGCTGTTGCAAGAATTTGATGGTTTCTGTTAATAAAAATCGGGGGGGAAACCCTTTTATCTCAACAACAAAAAATCACTTCTAACTTATAAGACATCCAAATTCCAACCGTGGTATTTAAGTCAGACCATAGCTTTTGATAGTTATATATTGCATGAACAAGTCGCGTGCATGGTACACAAGAGAGAGAGACCATCGGCAACTGGAGGAAGGGGCGATTGGAGCGCGATCATGAGAGGAAGAATAAACCACTTGATAGAATGTGCTTCTGCTATAAGTCTAAGAGACCACTTGATAGACAGAGCAATTTTCACTAACTATATCTCGCAGGTCGCGAAGTACAAAGGTAGGAGAGAAGAGGGAGAGAGACAACTTTGTCTGGGGAGGAAATTTCAAACGATTTAGCGATACTACGTGGCCCAATTTGTAATTGTGCGTAGCCTAGCTCGTGGTTAGATCATGTCCCTGTCTTTTCCATCTAAAGGCTGACATTCCATGGGTGCGGTCGATGCATCAGTTCAAGAATTTCTNGTCTGCTTTCCTCCCCGCGAAGAAGGGAAGAAACCCTAAGGTTTGGATCAAAGGGCGGGAGATGAGCTGGCCTCCATCTCTCGCACGCCACGCTAAAGGGGGCAGGTGGCTCTGACAACACCTAACCTGATGTCCTTTGCCGACGTCTCTCCGGTGTGGCTTTACCGGGAGAAGACTTGGCCTTGGTTCTCTGTCTTGGCCAGGAGTACGCCTCTCCCCGGCTGTGAAAGCGTGCCCGGTGCTGGGTAGAGGAATCACCGTGCCGGGTGAGCCCCGGCAAGCCCGCCTCGGATCCTTCTGGTGGCTAAGTCCCGTGCGCCCTGGGAAGCCCTCCTAACGCGTTCCCGTGGCACCTTGTCTCTGATTGATGATGACCTTGACGGGTAGCCCCTGGGAGGGGCCTTCATGGACGATCTTTGGTGATGATCCTGATTTGGCAGGAGCCGTGGACCCCCGGTCCAACTGCTGTGGCAGTCCTTCTCTGGAGAAGTTAACAGATTTCAGCCAGGTTTTAACTTTGGAGGCGACTTCACCACACCAAATCTCCTCCAAGAGCCCCCTACTCTCTCTGAGGGGGGGGGGAGCTGTGTATCTTCAGCCGCTGCCACCCTCGCGTGAACCATCACCCATGAAAAAGACCAAAACTGCTGCAATGGAGGCTGGCGGTGTCCTGGTGTCAGGCGCCCGTAGACTGTTCTGCTTTCAAAAAGCTTTCCCCTCTTGCGTGAGGTGTTTCGGCTAGCTCTTAGCCTGTAGCGTAGCCCCCATGCTTATAGTCGTCTTAGTTTTTAATCTTGTTCTGAAGAATCTAGCTGAACGGATGGCGTACTGACGTACTGTGTTCTAACCTGGTTTCATTTTGATAATGGAACCGGGGGGTTTTTAGCCCCCTGTCGATCTAAAAAAATACCTAGGAGAATGTAGGAAATTTTCTGGATACCATACGCAGCGTAGGGGTAGGACAGGAAATGCTTCACTGATAAGGTCTCGTTGGCGATCATCGTCTTAACCTGTGCAATTTAAAGTGGCACCATGAGTCCATGAGTACAGACCACAGATCTAGAGTAGAAAATTCGGGACACGGAGGCAAACAGTATGCTTCCAAGAGGAGACAGTTGCACTGAATTGAATGTAACCCAGACAATACTTACCTGAATCTCGGGGTTAGCTAGTGAATATAGCCGGTCTGTCTACACATCAAGTAGGGGTGGGCGGACATTTCGGTCTTTGTAATTCGGTCTATTTCAACTTCGGTCTGTAGAAAAACGAAGACCGAAAAATACTTGGATGATGTGCTACCCGACAATTTTGGGTACCCGACAATTCGGGTTCGGGTTCGGTCATGACCGAATTATGTTGTCAGCATAAATTGGACAATATGCAGTAAAAAAATTCGACAGCATTTTTCCTGTAAGTTGGACATCGTTCAATGCATACATACATGAACTCAAGCGACCTGGCGGCAGCGGGGCAGGGCAGTCAGGCGGCGGCGGGGTAGAGGCAGACGACTGCCTGGTGGTGGTGGGACTCGAGGTACCTTAGGAGGCTAGGACCTAGGTCGACGAGACGACGACTTGAGGAGTCAAGGCGACTGGCGGCCTCCTTGGCTCCTTCCGTTCGCGAGGGTTTCTGGGAAATGGGAAAGTGGGAAGACGTACAGTATCTCTTTCTGCTGGGCCGGGGATTGAGAAGTTGGACCTGCCGGACTGGGGATTGCGAAATTGACAGTCATTGTACAATTTTTCGGTCTCAACGGTTGCGGTGACCCAGCACACCACTGCATGGTGTAGTGTGCAAGTCGTTGACATAATACTCACAGAAGGACCTATCCGTGAATATTACATCCATCAGAGTGGTACAACAGAAACATAGCAGGTCCAAGGTAAAACTATAGGATTACAACAATATTCAATACAAAATCTCGAGAACCTCCTCGATACATAGAGGATAGCCTCGTGCAAATGAAATCCAAAGAGAGCCAATTCGTAGCACTAAGCTGGAGATCAACTCTAGCTTTAACTCCTAATCCACTACTACTGTTGCTACCACCTTAATCTACTCTATCTGGAATAAGATTATCCTGACTTGTACTCGTTCCTTCAGTAAGCGTGGTCTCTTTCATTGGCAGTGTGATCTCTTTGACATCGTTGACATTGCTCCTTCGTGGCCATAGTTGTAGTCGTGCTTCGGTTGGTGAAATAGCAGTTGACTCCTTAATGAAGATCTCGACGTTGTGATGGACCACCGTCAACTCCTTTGATGGCTCCAAAGTCTAAGCAGGGGGTCAAAAGGGCAAGGGTGAGTAACCAGCGTTACCCAGCAAGTCCATTATGTACGGTGGGAAGTTTGATGCACTAGCTACAGCTTTAGACTCCAGGGAGCCTTAAGCTTAATGCAAGGTTTTTGTAAACATTTCTTTAAGAGGTTGCTTTTATTTCTGAAGACTATGCCCGTCATCCTTCACAGGGCTAGAACTTTCATGGAGTTCCTTTCCTGCAGCGTTCGCAGCTCCTTCCCGGAACAGGGAGTAACATGTTACAATTTTTTACACTCTGCAGAGGTGCGTTACTTTACCCATAAGAGATCAAGACTTTGTTGCACAACCGGGTGATCTTTCCCGTCCACACTCTCTTTGGTGTGGGGCCCAGTTTTTGATCCAAGTCATTCACTATGCTTCTCCGCACAACGCATGCCCACCCTTTTGTAGGTTTGTCCTCCCCTAAATCTTTAGGCAGACCGTTCCGGACTCAAAAGTCCTCCCCTATGCCTAACAGATTGCCCGTTCCAGACATCCCTACAATCCATCATAGGCACCAGGTATCGTGGGACCTAAGGGTTCCCACCCATGTTGCGTGTAGTCCCGCAAGACCTACCGCGTACGACCCTGGTCACCCGTTGGCATGCATCCGGGAGAAGTACAGATGGCATTTCCCGTCCCATTCCAGGTCTTATGGTTAACGCGTCTTTACGGCGCAATCATTATGACGGCATTTGTTGTTAATTCCTAGGTAATACTTTCCCGTGCAAGTGGAACCTCCGGACCAATTCATCTTACCATGGTCCCACCTGCCCTCCATAGTAGGTTACCACCAAATAGGTAGACAACCAATAGTCATGTTATTCAGAAAATAGCTTTATGCTTTCTTGGAATAAGTGATAGTAATATAGAGTTTGAAAATAGTTTCTTTAACAAGTATTTCAAAGAGATATGAGCAAGTGATGAACTTGCCTGCGATAGAGATGGCAGTTCATGCCCTTCGGGGTTCCAGGGTTGCGTCAGAACCCGGAGATCTGAAAACAGCAAAGTAGTCCGGGTAAGGACTACTGGAAACACTTGCAATATGCTATTATGCATAAATATGAGATGCATCGCATTTAACCCAAAATACCCAAGCTTACAAGTAAGCGCTTAGCGTTATTGATTACTTTGTTAACGTGAGATGCTTTAAGTTGTTATAGCTTTTAGACTTAGGTGCTTGCTATGATTATCGAGGTAATGTTCTACATGATTAATAAACAACTACAGATGTTCAATTAAGAATTGCATTTATTTCATAATTTTATTTTATTTAACTACTTTCAAAAAGTAATAACACAAGAGTGATTGACTTTCAAATGAACTCCTTTTTTGTGTGTTTTACCTAGGATGAGTAACGGGACAGTCATTTACATTATGGTATTTGAGTTCAAGTTTTATGTGTTGAACCTTTATTTAAAATTTATTTTCTTTTTAGAAAACTAGTAGTTTTAGAAGCTAATACAATTCAATTCCAGTTTCTATTTTTAATTAATTACATAAGAAAATTATTTTCAAATAATTTATTTTAAAATAATTGAAATAATATCCAATTATGGATCTTAGTATTTTTCATTCAATAAAACCTTTTTAATAAATTAAATAAAATTCATATTTGAAATCCTTATAAAATTTGGAGTTGAAGACATATTCTTATTTAATTTTTGGAATTTATTTCTATTTCAAAATTTTAAGTGATGATTAAGTGGCATTTTAGTAATTTTAGATAACCTGTATTTAAAGTTGATTTAATAATTATGCAATAATGATAATCAAGTAGATTTTATTTTTCTGATCATTTTGATATTTTATTTGTAATTTTCTGATTTATGATTCAAAGTTTGAATTATTTTCTGTTATTTGAATAAAGTTCAAATTTCTGACAACGGGTCCCACCCGTCAGATTTTTATTAATTTTGTAAAAGGATAAGGTCGTGCTGACATCAGCTGACGTCAGCAGCTATGCCCAGCGGCCATGTTGGCCTCGGCCCGGCCGACTCCGGCCTCCCCGAGTGACGAGAACACGCGCACGGGACGCGCGGGACAGGGACGAGTTGATTGGAGGCAGCGCCGCCCGTTTCTAGTCGCCGGAGCAGCCCCGGCAATGGCACGCGGTGGCGGCGCACGGTGGCTTGACTCGGATCCATCAAATCGGAAGCAATCGATGAAGCTGAAAGGTGCAATCGATAGAGGGGCTCACCGCGAGAGCAGTGGACAAGGTTTGGGCGTCGGGGAAGCAACGGTGGCGTCGAAATCGTGCTCGATGACGGCGGCGGCTGCCCTGGACGCCGACGGTGTTCCACGGTTACAGTCGCTCCCAGCACGAACGTGTGGCACCGGCGTGTAGAGGACGATGAGGCGATGCGGTTGGACAACCTCTCCGAGTTTGAGGATCATCAGGTCGACGGCGATTGGAAAGGGCGTCGGCGGCAGTACGGCTAGGGTTAGGGTTTCTTGGTCGGTTTCCTGGGAGAGAAAGAGAGAGAGGAAGAGCAAGCGAGCGAGAGCAAGGAGGAGGGCGAGATGCAGACGCCTCCGGGGTTCTTATCCCCTCAAGCAAGGACACAGAGAGGAGATGGCGCGGCAGCGGTCGCTGTCATCCTTCTGGCCAGAGGAAGAAGAAAGAAGAAAAAGAAAAGATTTTTGCAGAAAACCCCCTGGGCTTTTCTGTAATTACAAAAATTCTTTAAAACAGAAACTTCACCTATTTATTTAGGGCTTTTAGATAAGACCAAAAATCATAGAAAAATTCATGGATGCTCCTAATATTGTAGAGAAGCTCCACGTATTTTTGTTTTGAATTATTGAAACATCTTAGTCCCATTTAAAAATAGAGATATGTTTTAGTCATTTAAATGTATTCACCATTTATTTAAGATGCACCCAAACTCTTGTGTTCAAAAGCATACTTGCCATGAACATGATCAACTATTAATCATTTTATTACAAGGTTGGGATGCTCAAGTATCTTTGCAAGATTCATATTTGTGGTCTTTATCATAGGGCTATCTTCTCCCTTGGGATTTGATTCCATTAGAGAAATATTTTTATGTGGCTTTCTTAGATAGGAATTTGATTGGATGAAGAGGTTGATACTTTTCCTTCTTGGTAAACAGATACAGTGTGTCTCTTGTCCCTTCTTCTTGTATTGATCAAATGCTGCTCCTCATCCTTGTTGACTGCTTGACTCCAAATGATCTAGCTGATCCAAGTCTGATCCATAATCCCTTGTCGCCTTTGAAATAATGTTGATCCTTCTAGTCAATATTTGGATATTAGGACAAGTTCCAAATATCCATTGGCTGAGTTCCATAATTAAGTTCCAAGATTAAGTTGCCTCACCCTTGTGGTGAAGGCAAACATTCTATTCAAAGGACACTCTCCTTCTGACCAAGATTAATCTTATTTGAAATTCAATTGCTTTAATGCATACAAAAGACATCTGTTAACAAGATTGCATAGCTTGTTACCAAACTTCTTTCATATAACACAAAGCCTTTAAATTTCACCCAAGGTTTCTGTCTTACTGATCTTGTCTTGCAGGATATGAATTTGAGAAGATTTGAAGATAAGAAGCTAAGATCAAATAAGAAGATCAAGTTTGATGTAATATAGGATTACTTAAGCAGTTATATTAGCTTTTATGGTTGAGGCAAAGAAAAGACAAGGTTTTCCAATTTGGATCTGATTTCCCGCAACCGTTTAAAATGCCTGGAGGTCATGTCAACACTTATCACATTCACCTCAGATGAGCTCAACTCTACTCATGAAGTTGAATGATCTCCAATCCCTCCAGGGTTTTATTTTGCGAAAAATTTATTCGGATTTTTAGATGCATGCATGCAGATGCACAAAATCATACTTCTACCCTTCGTTGATTGCTAAAAGCTGGGGTATTACAACGGTCTATTCGGGTACCGGGTACTGATGACCGAATTAACCATATTAATTTCGGTCTTTAATGTTTTCTGACCATATTTTTAATCGGTCTATTCGGTGTCGGTCTTTTCGGTTTCGGTCACTTCGGTTTCGGTTTTCGGTTTTTATGCCCACCCCTAACATCAAGGCAGCTAAGCTCCGAAAAATCACAGCATAACTAACAAATTAAAGGGCTTATCACTGACAGCACAAGAAGTGAGCGTTCTAAAATCTGAATCATATGGGTATCAAATTCAAACATTCAGTTAAGAGTTACCCGCACCGCAGGTTATTAAGATGCCCGTACATACATGCCATTCACACATTTTACTTTCGCATATATTCTACACAAATTTATACAAACTTTTTCATTCCCGAGACAAATTTACACGAACTTGTCCACGGAAGACACCCTTTCACTCCCCACGGCACATACATACCGCCGTACACTAGGTGTTGGGGCCCCACATGGAGAGGAACATGACGGTGCGCAGCGACTCCTCGGCGGCGGCCCTCCGCCTCTCCTCCTCCGCCGCCTTCCTCGCCATCGCCGCGGACCCCGCCCTCCCGGTGCCCGACTCCATCGTCTGCGCCGCCGCCGGCGCCCTGCCCGTCCTCGCCGTGGCCATGGACGAGGCCGACTGCTGCTGCGCCCGGTCCTTGACGGTCCTGGCGACCTGCGCCGCCCTCACGCCCAAGCGGCCGATCATGTACCTCAGGCTCATCGATCCCTCGCTCGCTTCTCCTGCGCTAGCTAGCTGCTCTCCTCTCACACGCTTGTGGTTCACACGACTGTCTGTCTTGCTTTGGTTTGGCTGTGGCTTGGATGAAAGTGAGGAGCCGGGATGTTTATTATATACAGAGGAGGCCGGGGAAGCCGCAGCGGTTAGCTGTTTCTGCGGGCGGGGACAGTACACGGTTTTGGTGAGTTCTCCCGGGCCGGGAGACGGTGGGCGTTGGCCGCTGGTTGAGGGAAAATCTAGAAGCGTGTTTTTTTTTTTTTTTGTTTGGTGCAAGTGAAGGTCCCGAACTCCCGAAGGACCCGTAGTCTGCATTAATCAAGCTGGTAAGATACAATTACAGAAAGGGCCTCAGGAGAAACGGCCATTACAAACAGATCCTCCACTTCTACAATCAACACCCAAATAAAATCACGAAAATGCGATCAAGTCCTTTAACTCCGCCGTCAAGATGCTGCTTCCAAGCCTCGCCGCCCAAATCGCCGCCAGAGACGGAACCAATTGCTGAGGCGAGACGGACACAAAGGTGTCAGGCCAAAGCAGCAGAAGATCCTCCGATTGGGCTCTCAGGCCCGGAGGAAGAACTCAAGCACAACTTGTGGTTGAGGGCAAGCAGCCACCGTTGTGGCCAAGGATAGCGGCAGCCAATCTTGTGCTCCGTTGATGAATGACGCAGCAGCAGCACACAGACATCGAAACCTTCCAGAGGCTAGCACTCAAGATGCAATGGGTCCGGTCCGGTTCGGACCTGTTACTGGACCTGTGAACCTGTAGCAAAATTTTAGGTCCAAGGGTCAGCCCGCACCTCTTTTGACAGGGTAAAGGGGTAACCTAGGTTCTGCCCTCACGTCTACTGCTGGCTGCTGCGCTGCTGCCCTACTCTGGTACATGCGTGATGCGTCTATAGGCCAAGGCGCGCGCCGGGCTTGTCGAGGAGCGGTACCACCAGCAGGAACGACTGGGTCTCCATCGCCTGGCAGAGGCAGAGGCCATGGGGCGCGACGGGCTTGCTGTGACGAGCGCGTCGCCATCGGCATCGTCGTCCTCTCCATCTCTACAGACCTCGCCATGCTCTGAAACCTTGTCTTTCGTGCTCGCCCTCATCCACTTCCTCCCCACACCGAAGGAATCGACGCGGTAGGCCTTCTGGTGCCGTCGCCGAGCTCGTCGTCCTCCGCTCCGGTCCGTCGCCGCTGGCCGTCGATCTCCTCCGTCCCGGCGCAGTAGCTTGCTAGCTAGCTGCAGGCCGCGGGAGTGCAGCAGTGAGCACGAGGTGGGATGCATTTGTGCGAGTGCGCGGCTCGGCAGCGCGTGAGGCGGGGTACGCGGCTCCGGCTCGGCAGCGCGAGAGGCGAGCGAGCCCGAGAGCACGGCGCCATCGCCGCAGGCGAGAGGCGCGGTGCGCTGGTGTGGCTGGTTGCGTCGCGCGCGAGCTCGGAACTCGTCCATGGCGGATGCTCTGGGTGCTGCGGCGTTGTCTGCTCGTACGACGGCGTCCTCCAATGTGCCATCGAGAGGTCCGGTTCGTCCCTAGGGCCAAAAGGGATATACCGATGTTGGACCTATTTTTTTACGGGCCGGACCCTTACCCTAGTGGTAACAAAATCCAGGTCCGGTCCAATGGGTCACCGGGACAAACCGGACCACCTGCATCTATAGCTAGCACCAAAACCACCAAAGCAGATACAGACTCCGATCTCCTGACGCCATCCATCCACTCCAGCCGCAGCGACGCAGACCATCCCCTCTCCCCCGCCACCCCGACCGGCCAAGAGGAGGACCTCTGCATCTGATGGGCAGAGCAGACAGCAACATCGACGCTTATTGACCGAGCTCGCCTCCAGCTTCACCCCGTCCTCCTCCCACCATGGAAGCAGTGTGAAGAAGCTCGAAGGCAGCCACTTGGTGCAGCGCCAGAGCACCACGGCGGACGAACTCTAGAAGGCCCAACCTCTAGATCTGCAAAGCATGGCGCCCATCCGCTCCCCCCCTCACCTCCATGGCAGGCCAGAGAGAGCCTCACAGAACCATGTCGCCACAAACAGAGACAGCCATATCTACCTTTTTTCGAGAGGACCCCAGCCTCCACAGCTCCACCCAGGGGCGTACCTAAAGTACAAGCATGGGGTGTCACAGGACACCGGGTCCAAATCATTTTCCTTGGTATTGTTCATGTATTTATAGCTTGTGACACCCCTAAATCTAGTTGAGAAATACGTGTGATTTATACAAGGACACCAGGTCATTTTCTCTCTAGGTCCGCCCTGGCTCCACCACCAACCTCCACCTCAGGAGCTTGCTAGAGAGCGCCGAGGAGGATCCGCCAGCGGGTAGCAGTGCCGGAGGAGAAGATCCCGATGACATCTCGCCATTCGCCACATTGGACCAAACAACTAAGCCTAAAAGTACTGCAACAGCGAGACTGGCTCATAGTAGCCGGAAACGGGGTCCATGCCGCGTTCCACGACCCAGGGTCGATCGACCCAGAAACGGGGTCGGGGTCGAGGCCGGGTCGACGAGGGTCGAGGCCGGGTCGTGATCCTGTTCGATGGCTGCGAGCGAGAGAGAGAGAGAGGGGAGCGCCATGGGCAACTGCCTGGCCTCTAAGCAGCAGCACGAGACGCGGCGGCGGCGGATTGGGGAGAGGGTGGTGCCGGAGGAGAGGGAGGATCAGGTCGTCATCCGGAGCATAGCCGACGTGCTGCTGCAAGAGCAAGAGGACGAGGAGGAGGGGGAGGTGCCGGCGGCGGCGATGGCCGCGGGGGTGAAGGTGAAGGTGAAGGTGGTGCTGACACCTACTATATACAAGGGGTCTCGGCCACCATCTACAACTCTACTCCGGCCGGCGAGGCCGGCGGAGGAAGAAAGGAGCGGCATCGGTTTGGCACAGGCGACTCTCAAAGAAAGGAGACGAGGAGAGAGAAGGAAAAGAGGGGAAGTAGTCATCTAGAAGCGTTTTCGTTTGGCTCATTACATGTCATCTGCTCCCTCCGTATTTTCGAAATCTTAACCACTATTCATCCTCCCCACTCCTGGTTCAGTTTTGGGGCCTGTACTCGATCTGTAACGAGAACTTAATCACTATTTAACAAGTTGTGGATGGGATGGGCCTCAAAGTCACTTTTAGATGGAATTTAGACACTAAATTAATGCAACAGTGGTATGAGCTGGAACAAATTGCTACCAGCATTACCCTGAGCGATGACTATGATGCTATGATCTAGTCCTACATAACTAATGGAGTCTACTCTACTGGTTTCTTATATAATATTATTGGCTTCAGAGGGGTCACACAGATTTACGTCCCTGCAGTTTGGTCGTTGATCATCCCTCCAAGGGTGTAAATCTTTCTTTGGCTTCTATCAAATAACAAGTTGATGACTAGAGATAACCTGCTCAGAAGAAATATACACAAGCATGTGGACTGTATCTTTTGTTGTGAACTAGAGTCGATTAATCGCTTGTTGTTTGAGTGTGTAGTTCCTTTGAAAATCTCGGAGACAGTCTCTAATTTTTCGGCAGCAATCTAGGCTCTGACTACCCAGGTATTGGGTCTCAAATAAAAGACATTCTGCTGTAAATGCAATTAATTTGTGGTCCGTTTTTGTGGAGTATTTGGAAGCATCTTAATGCCTTAATATTTGATGGCATCTCTTGGATATGCATGAAACAGGTCTGCTGACTTATCCTCAGGACAGTGAAGAAATGGAAAATCCTTCCAAATACTAAGCTCCCTAGAAATAAAGAGCTCTCCTTGATTGTGGCCCCACCACTTGAAATTTTATTTTTTGTCCCTTTTTATTTTGGACTTCCATTATTTTTCCTCTTTTACATTGTAATTTATTTTTGTCCAACTTTTCTTTGGACTTTGGTAATTTATCCCTTGCTAGCTGGGCCCGCGTGCCTATGACGAAATTACCCTTTTGATTGCTTTTCCGGATCGATCTGAATAAGTAGCGCTCGTCTCTAACGACACAGCTATATGGAGAGCTTGCGGCGGCGGCGCTGTTCCCCCACTATAATCTCGCCCCGCTGACCACGTCCTCTGTTCCATGCTTGATTATCATGATGGTAGCCACAAACGCACGATGTTGAGTGTCCGGCTGTCGCCCGAGCCGTCAAAACTGGCAAACATCTAGGCCATGTGATTTAGCGCCTCAACACCACCCTCGACCATGCATCCTGTGCGGATCCGCCCCGTCACCGCCTGTTGCCTACAACAGCGCTGCCAAGGGAGTGAGCGGGAGACTGCCAGTGAGAGAACGACGCAGTTGGAGTTGGAGGTTGCCGGAGGCGTTTGGAGTTTGAGCCTACCGGAAGCGTTCGGAGTTCGAGGCTGTCGGAAGGGGTTCGGGTGTATAGGTGGAAGTGGTGGGGTTCGAAGAGAGAACCGAGTTTGAGTGGAAGAGCCGGGAGGATATTGCCGAACTTCGATAGGAACGCCAAATTTCAGAGAGGGAGTAGCAAAGCGGCGGTAGGATGATCAGCTCCTCTGTTGAATAGACGGGACATTATCGTGTGGAGATGTTGCCTCACGTAATCAGATGATGTTTAAAGGATTAAAAAAAATCAGAAGGGCAAATGATCAAAGTTCCATGAAAAGTGGGGCAAAAAAATAAATTCGTGTTGAGAATACTATATATATGTTATGTTCTTGACATGAATTAGCCGCGCATAAAAATGAGCATACAACTTTTATTATATTATTCAACAAAGTGTGACAAAACAAATACATCAGTTGGGCAAAGCCATCTTCATGGCGGTATCTCTCGCAACAACTAAAAATGATATAGGATGGTCCTGATCACTTCCAAGTATCCTAACCTCACAGCAACGCACGCCATCTAAACTATAAACTATTGGCCTCACAAAACCGACCAACGGCGACCCGGGAGCATAAACTGGTCCATTAAACTCTCATCGCACGCAGTTTGCGTACGTTCTAGAAGTCGCCGCCTCCCTCTTCCGCCTACCCATTTCAGAAGAGATCAACACTATTGACCTTGCCAGCCATGTCGTCGAAAACGCCACGACGCGAGACAGAGCCACCAACCTGCACGCGTCCATCAGCACGGGTCCGCCTCCGAGACCCGCTGCATCACACCGTCGAGACTCGCTGTTATCGACGTGCATACCGACGCGGTTCTCCCTCCTGGCGTCGTGTACCACCGTTGTCCGATATGGGAGATCTAAATTTGGGGTTTTCCCCGGAACATCCTTGGCGAGAAAATGAGCGTTACAGCAATGATGTCTTCTACAAGGTTTTGCTAATTCTCAATCTATTATTTTCGAACACATGTCCATTATTTGTTAATGGTTTTGCTAATTGTCAACCTATATGATTTTCTTAAAGAGCGTTCTCAAGGAAATACCATGCAGTTTTTTGTTTTGTTTCATAACTTGGTAGTGGTCCATCTTACAGTCTGACAATATCTTCTTCTAATTTTTGGGAATGACATTAGAATTCATTATAGTAATAGTTGTTTTCTTACTCTGTTTGGTACATAACAGTTTTTTCAATTGTATTAAGCGACATTTTCAATTATTAGATAGTTGAATGTGTGTGCGTGTGCGCGCATTTTTTAATACCAATGACGAATGATACTCTTGTGGCGTCTGACTTTGTTATCTCAAAAGCTATCAAGACATATCTCTCTATATTCTAATTATTTTGATTACCTCTAATGTTTTATGTGAAATGAATTTGATTTGTGACAGAAAAAAAACATTGCTAGACAATAGAGATGATAAAGTAAAAACAAATACGTTTATAGACAATGAAGTTTTATTTAGACGGATTGAGTACTAAAGACATGTTATACTCCAATATCAATTGGGCGCGGCAACGCGCGCCTTACCCTTCTAGTACTCTTCAAACAGTCCATGCTAGAAATAGTGGACAAATTCTCCTCGATGGAGATAGAAATCCTCAAGGCAAGACTGGTGCCTTTCGTGGGGGTGATACCAGCACCGTCAAGCCTGTCGCTCGTCCGAACCCCTGCAACACCTCCAAGTCATGTGCAAGCGCTTGTGCCCTCTTCGATGACTCCTGTCTGGCATAGATGTTGGGGGAACCTTTGCTGCCAGCTGAGATGCTGCCACCCCAGGAAACAAAAGCAAGACTGATGGAGATCGTCGAGAGGCGCAAATCCAGCTGCAGTAGTGAGACCCCTGTGAAAAGTTATTTCGTTTTTCAGTCTTAGAAAACAGCTGTAATTCGTTGAGAGAGACCTATAGTTTTTATTCTGCTCTTATCCTTCTAGATCTGTCGTTTATGATCTGGAAATTTGGTTGAACTTGCTGCAAAACTCTAGTTTCATTAATGCCCCCCCTCCTCAAAAAGGGGCCTGTCGATTTTAAAAAAATGGTTTAGCTATTTGCATGCGAAATATATACGGAGAAAATACAATAATCACTTCTACATACAGACTGTGGCGCCGCACATAGCCTGTTTTTTGAAAAAAATTGAAATCGATATTTTTCGGTTTCAAAAAATTGAGAAAATATTGGATGTAGATAATGTCGAGATCTACTACTGTGAAAAAATCGTTGTATTTTTGTCAGAGCAAAAAGTATAAATGTTTAGATCTGGATCGTGAAAGCCCAGTTTCGAGATTTAAAATTTTATCAGATTTATCTTTTCTGTGTAGCCCAAAATAATGCGAGTTTTGCATTCAAATTTTGCATAGTTCTAGATCTCAACATAATCTACACCTGGGATTTTTTTATGAATTTTCCGAAACATTAAAATATAGATTTCAGAATTTTGAAAATAACGAGCTATGTGTAGCTCGGGTTTCATTTGGACTTTACGCTACATATATCCTTCACATGCAAATAGTTAAAACATCTTATATTATGATACAGATGGAGTAGGACTAGTATTACGTGTTTTGGTTGTTACGGCTTCAATGATTTGGACGGTAAGAGCATCTCCGACCACACTGGTGAATCTGACAACTCATTTGTTGGTGGCACTAGGGGTGAAAACAAAGTGGATAGGATTGAACAATAAATAGTAAAACCATGTCCGCAACAATATTTTTTTCGAATTTGGAGACGAAGCAGATGGTGTGCGGATACGAATAAGAAACCGGAACCTTCCGGTCAAAAATACGGAACGAATATGATTCGATTGCGGATAAATATTTTGTTGGATGTCGCTTCAAAAATAGGACTGACATATCGCACATCTTATGAACCAACATAGTCAAAATTAACTTTATGTTGTGATATTTTAAGATTGACAATGTTTAGTAACTCGTACTTCCATGTCCAATTGACTAGTTATTTTTTTCGAATTTGGGAAATTTAGGTGAACAAGTGATGGCGACACCGATGACTTTCCAATTAAAATAGGACTGCACCAAGGTTCAACTTTGAGCCCTTATCTTTTACTTTGGTGATGCATGAGCTCACATGGGATATACAAGGAGATATCCCATGGTGTATGCTCTTTGCGGATGATGTGATGCTAGTCGATGACAGCCGGGCGGGGGTTAATAGAAAGTTAGAGTTGTGGAGGCGGACTCTGAAATCGAAAGATTTTAGGCTTAGTAGAACTAAAATTGAGTACATGAGGTGCAGTTTTAGTACTACTAGGCAGGAGGAGGAGGAACAGGTTAGTCTTGATGGGCAGGTGGTACCTGAGAAAGACACCTTTCGATATTTGGGGTCTATGTTGCAGAAGGATGGTGATATCGATGAAGATGTGAGCCATCGGATCAAACCTGGTTGGATGAAGTGGCGCCAAGCTTCTGGCGTCCTGACAGGAGAGTGCCACAAAAGCTAAAAGGCCGGTTCTATAGGACGGCGTCCTGCGATGTTGTATGGTGCAGAATGTTGGCCAACCAAGAGGCAACATATCCAAAAACTAGGTGTAGCAGAGATGCGCATGTTGAGATGGATATGTGGCCACATAAGAAAGGACCGGGTCCGGAATGATGATATACATGAGAGAGTTGGTGTAGCACCAATTGAAGAGAAGCTTGTCCAACACCGTCTAAAATGGTTTGGACATATACAACGTAGGCCTCTATAAACGACAGTGCATATTGGAAAGATAAAGCGGGCTGAGAATGTTAAGAGGAGTCGTGGTACACCAAACTTAACATGGAATGAGTTCGTTAAGAGAGACCTGAAAGTGCATGGTTGCCCCCATGTGTGGTTTTGGTAATTAATGACAATCTCTATGGACTAATGTTTGCATTAAGCCACTTGTAGGTGTGTCCATTTGCAGTGCTTGATCTCCATTTGCTGGAATCAAGACTAAGGGAAGAAGAGTATTTGTTGATCAAGGCTAAGTGCGAGTTGATCAACACTCAAGTCCAAGTGAAGATATGCCGAAGAGTGCTTCTCCCATATTGATGTATGGGGGAGCAACATATAAGGGAAAGTGAAGATATGCGAAAGAGTGTCTCTCCCATATTGGTGTATGGGGGAGCAATATGCGAGGCTTCACCGAGCGGAGCGTAATCAAGAAAGGTGATCCACTTGAGAGGAGATCAAGATCGTCATCATCTAGCTCAAGTGGAATGCGCAAGGCAAAGGTATGATCTTGATAGGGTTTCTATTTTACCGGTCTCGCGGTGTAGTTGGGAGACCGGGTTTTAGGATAGGTAACCGTACTATCAAGAGGGGCTCTCAAGTGAGCTTTAGCGTATCGGTCGTAGAGAGCTCAAACCTTTGAATCATTGGCATCATCTTTATTGGTTCTTATTTATCTCTTATCATGGTGTGGTCTTGGTGCTTGTCGTGCTTGTCATGACAAGGCCAAGCTCATCGAAAACGGTTTTCATATGCGTTTTCGATATTAGAAATATTGTCGGTTTGTACTTGAGAAATTATCCACACATACATGTGTTGAGAATTTATCTCTTAATTGTTTTCAAATATTTCCAAGGATGGCAACTATCATCCTCTTTCCAACAAAATTGGTTTCACCTCTTTCGGACTTCATTTGCAAAAGATATGATGGTTCCGGTTTGCAAGAAAGAGGTTTAACATTTCCTCATTTGTTATTATAATATATTGTTGGACTATCATGTTTATATGCATAATCTTGTAGTGCTCGTTATGGTGATTCCAACGAGCCCAAAATCGTCGAAAACGGAGTCCGGATGCAAAAGATATTGTATTTTTAGTTTCACTGGTTTGGCTAGGCCAGCAAGGCCGGCCCCATGGCCGGGGCTTCTCTGATTGCATGGCCGGCCATCATGGCTGGGCTATGGCCGGCCAGGCCGGCCTCCCTCCTCCGGCTAGCCGAAAATTGGTCTAACGGCCATATTTTTGGCTCCCTTTTAAGGGGTCTTCTTCCCAAGTGAACCCCAACTTTTGTTGACCTCTTGAGCACATTTTTCCCTTCTCTCTCTCCATTGTTGCAAGAGCTCAAATCCTATAGATCTCCCAATCCCTCCACTCAAACTCATTGATCTTTGGAGTATTGAAGGAGAAGGCCTAGAACTATTATTCCACCAAACCATATCTCCTCTAAGTGAGGGGAACATCTTTGATTTAGGTCTTGGAGTTTTCTTGGTGTTTCTCCTTTGTTCTTCCTCTCAAATCCCTCCCAAGCATTAGTTGCTTTGGTTGGATTCGTGTTGGAAGAACTTCCACTTAGTGTGTTCTTGCCATTGCATTAGTTGCATCGGTTTGAGTTCTCCACGGTGATACGTGGAAGTGAAGTTGAGAAGCTTGTTCCTCTTGGGTGCTTTGGTGCCCTAGAGCTTGTTCCTCTAGGGCACGTTGGTACCCTAGACGGTTGTTGATTTCTCGGAGTCTTGGTGGCTCACGGGATTTGTTGGGAGCCTCCAATTAGGTTGTGGAGGGAGGCTCAACCTTGTTCGCTTCGGAGCTTTGGTAGCTACGAAGACATTGCCGGGAGCCACCAATTTAGTTGTGGTGTGTGCCTCGGCCTTGGGCATCGAGTCTTGGTGGCTCGGTGCATTTGGTGAAGACCCTCCAACTTGTGGAGTGAGCTTCACCCTTGTAAAGGTTCTAGTTGTCAACCTCAACGGCAACATAGTGACAAGTGCCTCGCCACATTGGTGGTAAGACACAACGGAGATACGGTGTGCCATATCAAGGCTACTCGGTGTTTCACATTGGTGAACACCGCGCCGCTCCAACGGAGACTGGCTTCCATTGGGAAGTGAACTTCGGGATAAATCATCGTCTCCAAGTGCCTCGGTATTTCTATACCCGAGCTTCTTACTTATGCTATTTACTTTGTGATAGACATCGAGTTTAAAGTCATATATCTTGCTATCACCTATTTGATTATATTGCTTAGCATAAGTGTTGGTGCACATAGGTGAACCTAGCTAGTTTAGGTTTTGGCTTGATAAATTAAACGTTAGTTTTATTCCGCATTTATTCAAGCCTTAACCGTAATAATTTTAAATTGCCTATTCACCCCCCCCTCTAGGCGACATCCGTGTCCTTTCAATTGGTATCAGAGCGGGTTCTCTCTTTATAGGGCTTCACGGCCTAGAGAGTAAAGATGTCGTCTAGTGGTTTAGTGCACAATGCCTCTTTAATATTCGATGGCACTAATTATAATGATTGGAGAAATCGCATGCTAAATTATTTTAGGGACATTAATCCATATATAGAGAAAATTCTAGATATGGGTTTTTCTCCTCTAGAGGATGAGGAAAACTCTTATCTAGATGCTCAAGCTTCTAAAGTGGTTTTCATGTCTTTGAGAAAATGCAGTTGCTTTGTCGGTTTATCCTTATCGGAATGCTCATGAGCTATGGACCAAGCTTCAAGACAATTATGGTGTGTCCATTGATAGTGAGAATGATTGTTCTCACTCCACCTCCGGGCGTAATGAGTTCTCAACTTCTTCTACCTCACCTACATGTGGCAAGCCACAAAATAATGCAATGGTGAGTAGGGATAAATTTTGCAATGATGATAGTGAGCTTCCTATAGATGATATTTCATCTCTATCTTATTGCAATGATTTATCTTTGGACTTAAACACATCTATAACTATAAATGTTTCACATGCTTGTGTTAATAGTCCTTGCATATCTTCTAAATCGTCAAGTAGTGATGATCATGACAATAATAATGATGATGAAGAAGATGATGCTTACTTTACTAAGAAAGGTCTAATGGTTCTTAATGCTCTTTCAAAGAATGAAAATGCTTGTGAGAACCTACATAAAATCATGAGCACCCTTGTTGAGCGAGGGCTTACTATTGAAAATTTGGAAGCTCGTGAAAATGAAATGTTGGGAATATGCCCTAGAGGCAATAATAAAATGGTTTATTAGCATATTCATGTTTATGATAATAGTTTATTATCCATGCTATAATTGTATTAACCGGAAACATAATACATGTGTGGAATATAAACAACCAGGTGTCCCTAGTAAGCCTCTACCGGACTGGTTCGTTAGTCAAGAGATGGTTAGAGTTTCCTAACCATGGACTTGTTACAGTCACTTGATAACGGAGTCATATCATTAGGAGTAATGATGTGATGGACAAGACCCGATAATAAAGAGTTGCAATTGATCGTGTCACACAAGTTTCATTGCCAACACTTTTAATATGCCAAGTATAGTTTCCTTAGACCATGAGATTATGTCACTCCCGTTTACCGGAGGAATGCTTTGTGGACATCAAACGTCACTTCGTAACTGGGTGATTATAAAGGTGGATTTCAGGTATCTCCGATGGTATTTGTTGGGTGACATGAATCAAGACTGGGATTTGTCCTTCCTTGTGACGGAAAAGATATCTCTGGGCCCTCTCGGTAATATAGCATCAAGAAAGGTTGCAACCATGTGATTAAGTGTTAATCACGGTGATCCTATATTATGGACGAGTAAAGAGAATTTGCCAGGTAACGAGATTGAACCAGATATGGAGATATCGACGATCAAGTCTCGGGCAAATTAAATATCGGTGAGACAAAGGGAATCGTATACGAGATTAAGAATCTCCGGCATCGTGGTTCAATCGATAAGGAACTTCGTTGAATATGTAGGAGTCAATATGGGCATCCCGGTCCCGCTATTGATTATTGATTTGATCATGTCTGCATGTTCTCGAACCCGTAGGGTCACACACTTAACGCTCCGATATAGTTAGGGTTAGCGATGAGATATTTTGATGGTATGAACGAATGGTGATTCGGAGTCTCGGATGAGATCCTAGACATCATGAGGAGCTCCGGAAGAGTCCGGAGATAAAAATTCATATAAGGAAAGTGGTTTCCAGGGTTCCGGAAAAGTTCGGGAAAATTCCGGTAGAGTACCGGAAGATTCTATAAGGTTCCGGAAGGTTCCGGAGGGCCCCACCTTGGGGGGGCCACGAACCTAGAAGTCCAACATGGACCAAGGGGAGGTGCAGCAGCCCACTTGGGCTGGCCGCACCCTCTCCCTAAAGGCCCATGGGAGGCACCCAAAAACCCTAGGGGCTGCCTTGGGGGGTAAGTTTCCTCCCTTGGCCGGCCCTAGATGGGTTTGGGACGCCCCCCACAGCCCCCTCACGCCTATATAAGGAGGAGGGGAGGGCTGGGGCGCAGCACCCTTGTACCCTAGCCGCCGGCCTCCCTCTCCTCTCCCTCCTCTCTCCTGCAGCTGCTTGGCGAAGCCCTGCAGGAATTTCTCCACCATCAACGCCACCACAACCGTCGTGGTGCCGAGATCCATCTAGCCATCTCCACCTTGCTTGCGGGATCAAGAAGGCGGAGATCTACATCGAGCCGTACGTGTGGATACCGCGGAGGTGCTGCCCCTTGTGGCACCTCGTCGGATTGGACTTCGAGGAAATACATCTCCTCGCGACTAGATGAGTCTAGTTGCGGGGATCGACTAGCCAACCCCTGCACCGACAAAACGCGTTTGTTGATCTTCAAGGGTAAGAGATTGTATCTCATCTTCGCTACCTCCATCTAGTAGATCTAGATCCTTGGGGTTTATTCCGCTTGTTGCGTAGGAAAATTTTTGTTTTCTATGCTGCGACCCCATCATGAAAGTCTTAGCCGCGAACGTGATTATGCGAACACGATTGCGGATCTTGAGGAAGCTCTATAAGAAGAACAAACCACCAAGAAATCTCTTGAGGAGACATTTACTCTAGAGTTATCTAAAGCAAATGAAACCCATGATAGAGCTCTCAAGGTAGCTAATGGTTTTAAAATAAAAAATGATGAGCTTGTTGTTGAAATTGTTAGACTCCTTGAGGCTAATGTGAAATTTGAAAAGGATGTCAAGTCCTTGGAAGATTCTCTTGCACATCTCACTAAGTCTCATGATCAACTCCAAGCTCAATTACTAAAAGAGCTTCCTACTTGTTCTCCCATTGCTATTAATGTTGATGCTTGTGCTACTAACTCTATTTCTTGTGAAGCATCCATTTTAAAGGAGAATGTTGAGCTAAGGGCTCAACTTAAATTGCTAACTAGCAATTATGAGATATTGGAAGAAAGCCATGAGAAGCTCTCGAGCTCTCATGAAGATCTTCTCGTATCTCATGATAAGCTAAAGTTAGCTCATGAGGCTAATGCTACCAAGGTATTATCTAGTGAGCCTCATGTGGACAATGGCACAACTTCTACTAAAATTGCTACAATGCCATGTGCTAGTCCTTGTAATTCTTCATCTCACACTAGTGGTAAATCATATGTTGAATTACATTTTGTGCCTAGTTGCTATAACAATGAAGCTTCAACTTCCACTAGTACTTGTGTAGCTACTAACCTTGTAGGGAAGACTAAAGAGCACAAGGCACAAGCCACTTCTTTGAAGAAAGATGTGGAGAAGCGTCATAAAGGGAAGGCCACATTTGACAACATGTTGAGTGTGCAAAAATCCCCCAATGACAAGAGTGGACTTGGATTCAACTACAATATCAAGAACAAGTCCAAGAGTAGCAATAAGAAGGGCCAAGAACAAGTCAATCACTCGGCCAAGATTGTTTGCTTCAAGTGCAAAATTGAAGGGCATCATGTTAGGGATTGCCCAATGAAGAAGAAGTCCCTTAGTGAGAAGCAACTAGCAAAGCGGCCTATTGTTCAATCTCATGCTCAACCTCGGGTTGAACAAAGGCTACCTCCTAAGAAGACTCAAATCATTGCTCCTCAAGTTGAGGAGCCTATTAAGAAGAAAGAAAAGAGTCGATATTGCTACTTATGCCGTGAGAAGGGCCACTTGGCTTCTTCATGCACAAACGGTACTCTATCCAACCCCATAATAATTGATAATGTTTATTCTCTTAGGAAGGATAGGGTTGGCAATGTGTTTGCCAAATATGTGGGGACTCAAAGTGGTGTCAAGAAAAGAACCATTTGGGTTGCCAAGCCTATTGTGACTAACCTCTTAGGACCCAACTTGGTTGGGGACCAACAAGCTCAAACTTGATCAATAGGTTGTAATGGAGGACATTGGAGACTTGGCTATCCTTGAAGAATTAAGGGATCTTCTTGATTATTATTTTCACAAGCCAAGTCATTTGGATTATATTGTCATACCTCATATCCAATGCTCCTTCTTGCGGTAACTTATATTTAAATTATATATACATTGAAAGTTGCTTGCTCCCCTGCATGTGTTAGTTTTGTTCCTAGCATGTGCTTGTATATGTTGTGCTTATTACTTACCTTGAGCAATCAAGTTTGTGTATGTTAATGTGCGCTCCATATATGTGTAAACTTTGTGTTGAGTCCTTATTGGATCTTGTGTTGATTTCAATGGGCTCTTTTGAGAGATTAATGGACTATCCCATTTTGGGGGAGTGATATGCTTTGTGCACTTCACTAACCTAAAATGTGTGTATATGAGTAACACCACCTAGTATTGATATATCAAGATTATCTAGTAACAATGTGGTGTGTCATGCTCATGAGAAATTCAAATTCTATAATGTCTATTAATTATCTCTATTTGATTTTATTTGCCTCTTGTTAAGAAGAAATGAATTATCACATTGTGGGGGAGTAATAAGCTATGTGCATATTACAATCCTACAAAATGTGAACATTTGAGGTTTGCCACTTAGATTTGATTTTGTAAATTATCTTATTCCTATGTGGCATATTAGCTCGAACAAGTTCCAATTTGCTTTTTAGCTATCTTTTGGCTCTTGTTTGTGTGAGTTTGCTTGGTGTGGTTTTTCTCTAATATGCATTTCCATACATTAGTTGAGAAACCATTTGTTCCATATTATTCTAACCATGGCCTTGCCGGTTGGTTCGAATAGTTGGAACTACCAACAAACCTTATTAAAATATGGTGTTTTATTTCTTATCTCTTGCCATATGTTTTATCTTGTGAGGATATTCTTGGATACCCCTACCACCGGGAAAATAATTTCAAATGGTCATTGTCCTTGGACAATCCATATTTATATTTGTGATAGAATACTTTTGATTATCCTCACATTGGCATTGGCTTTTATTTGCCCCATCTCACGCCAAAATATTTATCTTGGCTTCCATTGCCTTCCTTGCCTCTTGCATGGATCCTAATTTTCAAATTGGTAGTGTTTAGTGTTGTAAATAAAATATGAAGAGTAATGATCCCTTGTGCTTGCATTTTGTATTCAAATGCAAATATCAAAATAATGCATGAATCTTGGGGGAGCATTCCTTTTTATTTAGAACACTATCCTATCTATCAATATTCGATCCTTTCAATTGGCATTTGATTTCTATCGTAGGGGAGCATTCCTTTTTATTTAGAACGCTCCATGCGGCCCTCTTCGACTCCTACCCGCACATCGTGGTGAAAGTGCCTCATGGTCCGGCCGGTCATCAAGAAGATCGGCGCGATCAAGGTTCCACCAAAGCGTTGTTGAAATATTAGGGTGGGCTATAGGCTCATCTAATAATTCCAGAAAATCCCTAAAGGCCCATGCTGGCTTGCGCGTGCGCACCGCGGGTTGCGGGAATCTCGACGAGCCGATGTGTTATTTTTGTCACGCGGGAAAAATATGAACGGTCAACTGAAACGTTTTGTCTTAATGGAAATGAATACGAGCTGAAACATTTTGTCTTAAGTGTTCTTAAGTACAGACGTTACCAGAATTCATTGTGATTCATTAAGTGCGTTTCTGTTGGACCGGTCGCCTCCTCCCGTGCCTATATTGGAGGAGAGGTCGCTCCTCTCCAGAATATACAGATCACATCTGCTCAGCCTCCTCGCTCTTGTCGTTCCTTTCGCTACTGCTGCCGCCGGTGACCCCATCCCGTCCACCGCGTACACGGCCGACGAGAGAGCAGGCCTCCGAAACCCCGCCTCTCTAGATCCTGTACGGGAGAGGGGCGATTAGGTTTTTGGGGAGCGTCTCCTACGTGACTGCTCGCCTCCGTTCATCTGCATCCACTACTTCGTCTACGTCCGCGTTTAGTACCATGTCAACTAAGGCTTAGTATTACGCGTTTTGGCTGTCACGGCTCCAACCACTTGGTACTACTTCATTAACAATTGCTGTTGTTTACCATAACAACATAAAATACTTAGGAGAATGTAGGAAACTTTCTGAACAAAATATACAACGTAGGAGTATAATAGGAAATAATGCTCGCAAACCACATAAATGGAGGCTGAGCTCTATAGTGAGCCCTTTATTTTTTAAAATTTAAAAATCATATTTTGAAAATTAAAAAGAATCTAAAAACAATCCCGGCCTTAGACAATGTTGTATTCTACCAGCCTACAAAATTTTCGAATCAAAATAATGTATATTATGGGCTACACAAAAATAACAAAATCTGATAGGTTTGGAAAAGTAGAAATTTTGCATTGTTCACTACTTTCAAATATTAGCATTTGTTATTTTTGTACATCCCAAAATATAAGACATTTCTATTTGAGATTTTACACATGTGTAGAATACAACATTGTCTACATCCAGGAGTTTTTTCAGATTTTTTTTAAACTTCAAAATATAAATTTCCATACCTGTAACCCGGTCTCCATTTATCCACTCTCCAGTAAGCCCTTTATTTTGAAAGATTTGAAAACCATATTTTGATTTTTTTTTTATATATTACTTTATTCAGAAAACCGAATCCAAACCTTCGGTAATAAAAAACCGGATCCAAACCTGAGTGGAGATTTCGTGCTCCCGGGCACCAGTGATCCTGGTGTTTTAAAAAATTTGAAAATCATATTTGCGGGTTCTCAAAAAATGTGAAAAAAATCACAGACGTACCTAATGGTGTATTTCACAAACCTACAAAAAATCAACTTCAAATGCTTTGTATATCGTTTAAAAATGACAAAAGTTTAGATCTAAGTACGCATATTTTCAAATCACCAAATTTCATCTGGTTTGTCTTTTTTGTGTAGCTCATAATATTAAGGATTTGAAACTGATATTTTACAGGTTTGTGGGATACACTATTCGTCACATACGGATTTTTTTTCACATTTTTTTTAAACACATAAATACGGTTTTCGATTTTTTTTACCTAGCAGAGCATTGGCTACTTTCCGATCCAAACCTTCAGTATATCTATACCTATAATAATAAAAACAATAAGACTTCTTTGGTCGGTCCGTCGTAATTTTTACGGTTTTGCCCTCTCATCAATTCGCATAATACAACGATATTGTCATTGTACCGGTTCATTCTTATTTCCCTATTTCCTTCTCCCCACCACGAACGCAGCCAAGGGGAAAAATAGATCTCCAGCCACCAGCGTTCGTTCGTCCCCCGAGCTGCAGCCCCCCCCCCCCCCCCCAACCCCCCTTCCATCCCGAGGTGCTCCGGTGAATGGGGTGTGTGAGGCGAACGCTGAGCAATCTGGGCCCTCTCCTGACCCAGGCGTGGGCCGTGAGGCAGCTCGCGGTGGCGGGCGACATGGACGGCGTCCGGTACGCGTTGTAGGAAATGCGGCTGCACGCAGTGGCACCTCCTTCTAGAGCCTCTCCCCGCATCCCGCGTGGACGGCGGAGGCTCCCCCATTCCCGCCATCCCGCGTGTATGCCGGTGATTTTATCACCTGCATCCTGCGCGGCCGGCGGCGCGCCCATCCTCTGCATCCCGCTCGGCTGGCAACAACCCCGCCCATCCTCGACATCCGACGCAGCCCCCGGTTCATCCCCACCAACTGCCACTAGTGTGACCTAGATTTTGTAGAAGTTTTGGTGGTTGGGGTTCATCCCCATTTTGGATGAGGAACTGCTCAAAACAAGCTACAGAGCACTACAACAAGGAGTGAAGGGGATGCAAGAGATTACGGTGGAGGTGGGTTGGATGGCTAGGTCTGTGATGCAGGACTGTTGTTTCCTACCGGCGGCTGTGCAATCGCCGCAGTATAGGCTCACTGTGCAGCTACGGTCCGACCTGCACGAATCACCGACCTGCAAACAAGAGCCAGCAGTAAATTCAGAGGCATGAACTGAACGATCTCACAACTAGCTACAGGTAGCATGCAGTCATTATACTCTGCACTTGCATTACATGCTAAAGCTAATGCCAAATTCTGAATTAGTCGTGAATAAACGTCCTAAATAATGATTTTTTTTGTCTCCACAACTATATATGTGTATCTTGTAGCAGAATTTTCAAATACACGGTAAGTTCAAACGCGTGCGTGCCATTGCCAAGGCGGCCTTGGCGGCCTGCCCTAGTATCAAGATGCAGATCATGCGGATACAAGGTCAGAAGAGGTGCGTGTATAACATTAACATGTCACCATATGCTTGATGTTTCAGGGTGTTCCTATAGAGTCTCATCCAGCTAAGCTTCTTGGAGGCAGTGAATCAATAACAGATATTTTCACTTTGCTAAATTAGTTAAGGTTTGCTTGGCTCATCGTTAGAGTGTATGATTCTGTCCCATTAGTCTGAATGCTACTATACAATTGTCTAATCCTTAGTAATTATGTTTGAAAGGGGAAATTAGCTATATGTCAGTGCAAAAGAGTGTGACTAGAGGGACACCATCAGATGCCAATACATGACATGAATATATGGATGAATATCATTCGATTTTGATCCAACACATGCATGTGGTTCATATGTTAATAGACTAGCTGAACATGTACAAATTTATGAGCCTCTAATACTTGCATCCTTTTTCAGCATTTTGTGCCAAATATTTCATGACGTGGTGATACAAATTTTACTGTATGGCCTGCTAGCGAGCACACAAGATGGCTTAATTCACCTAATTTTTTTGGGAGACTTGAGTTATAGAACTTGTCATCTTATCATGGCTTCCTTGCAGGTCTATTTCAAAGCGACATATCCCTTCAGTGAGAGATGGCAGAGTGCCCGGATCATAACAACCTTCTGGGATGTTCTTGGATTTGTTTCCGTAGCAACATTTAAGTAAAGCAATTCTGATTTCAACGGTGCTATAAGATATATGTTTTAATTACATAGACCCTTGATAGAGATCTGTTGTGATTGATAAACTCCATTTAAACCACTGAATATCGCATCACCCTCGTGTAGCAATATTCGATTTAGAATGCAGAAGTCAGTTACACATTTTGTTTCTTTTGATGGGTGATCCTCAAATTGTAAGATTAGCATGCTCTTAGCTGATCATTCTTTTTGTACTTGATCCGACTCATTACTATCACCTTAAGTTAATACATATAGAGATTGACATTGTTCTGGTCAAAGCTTTTCTTCTGGAGGAATTGATCTGTTTAATTAATATTGTTGCCGCATGCTATGACAGTTCCAGATTAGTGCTTTAATATCCAACGTCAGTTGGATGAATCAATTTCCTTTTTTTTTTTTGAATTTTCACCGGGCGGGCGGGGGAGGGGGGAGGGGGTTTAATCCCCACCTGAATATATTCCAAAGGTTGCCTTGAGGCTTTGCAGCCCCTACAAGATAGGTTCAAATGAACCAGAGTTTACAAGGGGGTACAAGAGAAGAGAACAAAAAGAAAAGAATGCACACCAACAACACACAAGAGAGGGGGTTACTCCGAGGATCCTCAGAGACAGTTGATTGATGAAGAACTCATCACGACCCAAGCACTGTGATCACAATGGGAAGTCCGCCGGACATGACAGCGGAGACCCAGCAACAACACTGCACCATCGACGTAATCAAACAACACGCATCCGAGACCACACAGCGCGCCGACTCCACCTGTGTCGGGGGTGTGGCCGAAGGGTCGCGCGCGGCAGAGACGACACCACGACGCCTGTGTGTCACCGGCTGAGGTCGAAGGGCATCCGAGACACCCTCACCGTAGCGTGGGGGTCATCGCCGTAGTCGAAAGGCGTAGCACCACCGAGGGCAACCCCAACCCCACCTGGGTCCGATATACTCGAAGGGTGGGCTAGCCGAGAGCACGAGCGAAGAACACCCACGCCTGACACACCATAGAGCTTTGACCAGTACCCGACGCAAGGGCCTAGCAACCGGCAAGGAGCAGCTACCACCACCGCCGCCACGGGTCGCCTCGCAACGGAGGGAAGACCGTACCCATGGCCGCCATCTGCAAAACCATGGGGCACACCAGTACAGAAGGAACAACGTCCTCTGACACCGATGGCAAGACGGAGGAGGCTCAGCACCCAGCCACAACGGCCCCCCACGTAGGGAGCGCGTTTCCACCATGGGCGCCATCTGCAAAGCCATGGTACCAGGCACCCCCAACGGCACTCCGCTGCAGGATGGTGGCCGAGTAAAGAGGTAGACACCCTCGCAACCACAAGAGCGCAACACTGGCCAGAAGGGCCAGTACACCGCCGGCCACCAGGGGCAGACGGCAACAAGCGACGCGGGGCAGCCCGCGAAGCCCATTTGGCGACCAGATCGGGCCTGGGCATCCCGCGTCGGCAAGGCTGCGCACGGGGACGCGCTCGGAGCGGGGGGAAGCTCGCCCCGCCAAGCCCATCTGGCGACCAGATTGGGCCCGGGCAGCCCGCGGCGGCAAAGCTACCGCGCCCAGACCGCATCGATGCAACGGCGCACGGGGACGCGCACGGTGGGAGGAGAGCTCGCCGGGGTGGGAGGTGGCCGGCGAGGGACGTCGTAGCCACGCGAGGACAAGGAAGACCCGGAGCTGCAGTTTCCTCCAAGACTGCAGCACGGGCCGCGCGCGTCGGATCCCCGCCGCCCCCTTCACCGGCGGCGTGAGGCACTTTGTCCGACGGCCGCCTCCGGGGACGGCGAGGGAGGAGAGGGGAGGAAGGTGGCGGCGGCTGGGAGCTAGGGTTTGCCCCTCCCCCCCCCCCCCCCCCCCCGGTCGTCTGGAGAGGGCGACATGAGGAGACGCGTTTCGATCAATCAATTTCCTTTTGATGTTCTTTATTTGCAGGAACTAAACATTTTGTTAGCACAATAATTATATGTTTATTTTTTTAATTTATTTCTTCTAGCCCTGTTGTTTAATTTTGTTGTCATCATAGGAAAAATTCTGATGAACCTTGGAGTTATGTTGAGCTCGGTCAAATGGAGCAAACCGTGTTGATTTCTCTTATCTCGTTGTAATATTTTTCTCCCGTTGTAACGTACGGGCATTTGTGTATGTTCCTTCAGCTTTCTTGGGCCTTCCTTCCGCAGATTAGGAACAGGGCCTCCAATCACATTATGCTATCAGGTGAATATATCTTGCCCAATGAAATATATTGGAGTAACCATTTTCCATGTACTAACTACTTGATGCATGATATAATATAAGTTATGGTGTCCGATAATTTTATATTTTCTTCCTAGAAATGTTTTATCATTATTTATGACTATGCTTGAATGTGAAATATTAATGCAGGTGAAATATTTATGACTATGCTTTATGACTAGGTAGTCACTAAATTGTGTTGTGAAATCGATGTTGCGGTTCTGGCTACCAGCGGCAAGGAAGCACAGAAGGCGGCGTCACATAGCCGTCAAAGAGCTCCTTTGGTGTGGCAGGGTGAGCCACCGGGTCTGGGTGAAGGGAGCAGCCAGATGTGGGCGGATGGCGCCGTCTTGGCCGTTTTCTCCAGTGTAGTCGTCGCATCGTCGTCACGGCTGTCTTCTCCAGGGCTCCGTCGCAGCTAGAGGTGGGCGGAGGGAGCAGGCGTGTGGGTTACCTCCAGGGATCCTCGTGGCCAGAGGTGGGCGGCCAGGCGGTGGCAGAACCAGCAAGCTCCGCCCCAAGAACTGCTCGTTCTTATTTGACTGCAGCGTGCGAACAAAAGGGACGAAGACAAGTTATTTAGCGTTGAATCGTTGTTGTCCGTTCGATTTGGTTGGACGGCGGATACAAGGGGGCAGAGGCACAACGACCACGTGACTTGCCTTCAGCAAGGCACCTGATCTTAGCCCGTTGGTGGTATCACACAAGTCCAAAACCATGATGCTTTTTGAGTTTTTTTACACGACAGGTAATAATTCGTGATGTTTTTGTAAGATACAAAATTAAGTGATATGATATTTTCATTTTAAGGTTGGTGCAAAGAGGTTTGGTGCAATCTATTTCACGTCGAACCAATACACATGATTTCTATTACAAATTTTGTTAATGACCGCAGCAACGCATGGGTATTCAACTAGTATAATAAAAAAACCATATCCAAAACTGTTCGTACGTCGCGTGGGCTTAGTTAATCTTCGCTTCATACGTAGATTAACTCCCCAGATGGCAGCCAGGCCCAACCAACCTCTATCTAAAATTTTCTCGTCCATCAATAGTGGGCTGATTTTTAATGGGTCTCGCTCTGTCTCTCGCTCGCTGCAATGGAAATCGTTAGAAAAAGGGTTCCTTTCGCGAAGGGAAACAGCGATCCGTGACGTGATGACAAGTGTCAGCTTCTCTCTTCACATGGCCCACGTGTGTCGTGGTCGGTTGCACGGCATATCCATCAAAGACGGAAAAGAGTATGGGGCAGGCGACGATCGGATGCTCGCGCGGGATTGGGCAACAAACATGCAAACACACGTCGGTTACCCAGGTTCGGGGCCCTCCTTGTGGAGGTAACACCCCTACGTCCTGCTCTTCTTGTTTCTATTGATTGATCACAAATCGAGCTACAAGGTTTGCTCCTGGAGCTGTATGGCGGTGGTGCCGGCTTGAGATGTCAAGCCGGCTGGAGGTAGACGATGATCTACGTGGGTCTGCTCCTATCCTTCCTGCCTGTGTCTGTTACGTGCCTCGCGCAGGAGGCCCATGCACGCCTTATATAGGCAGCGGCTAGGGTTTTAGGTTACAAGGAGATTACACGATTGCCCCTATGACATCACTACTCTGGAGCCGGCTGGTACTATCTCATCATTACACTGTAGCTGTAACGCCCGACAGGGGCTGGTCGATCCGGGCCTACTAGTACGGACCGGTCGGTTGGTAGAGGCCGGCTGCTCTAGCCGGCCGTCCGCCTCCGGGTAGGCGAAGCGGCTTGCTTTATCCGACTGGCTTCAATCGGCACGATGTAGCCGGCCCATGTAGTTCTTGAAGAAATGGTCCTCTTAGGGATATCCGGGGTTCATATCCCCGATAACGTGGGTGCTTAAATATGTGACAAGTAGCAGCACGAGAGAGTTTTGGTGGGATTTCTGCTTCTCCGTACGGAGGGTTGTACGTGCATTTATTTTGAGATTCGTTTAAAAAAATGAAATATCTTGAGAACCGTTGATCCAAATTACGAACCGTTTTCAATTTTGAGATCCTCCCGTCGAGATCTTAAAAACTAGATCCCCATGTTGATAGGTTTCAACAAACTTTTTTTTTGTACATTTCGTGGTTGTACATTTCCAGATTTTGTACATCTCCAGTTGTACATCTCTAAATTTATATATTTTCAGTTTTTATACATTCGGTAGCACGTAGTTATATATTTCCTGTTTTATACATTTCCAGTTTGTACATTTCCAATTTTTGTACATCCAGTATTAACGTGAGTGTACATCCAGTAATAACGTGTGTGTACATTCTGTAGCAACGTGTCTGTACATACCGGTAGCAACATCGTGTGTACATACAGTAGCGATTAGTATGGGTGGGCAACGGATGTACAACGCCTGGGGGGCTTTGTACGCAGGCGTGCGACCGTGCGTACACCGCGGACGCGATATTAACAGCTTCTGTATATGTATGCGCCTAGTACCCAGCACCTGTACATCGGAAGATCGGACCAGCTAATCTTGTAGTACATCGGAAGGATTGGATCAGCCAACCGCGTCGCGCGCTCACGTGCTGGCTTCCTATACATCGATCGGAGGCAGCCTGAGCAGTGGAGCTGGCTTCCTATCGTACGCACGGATCGTTGCCGTATCCAAATTTGATTTTACCCACTTGACCGAGTCCACAGGTCCTGACAACGCACCACGTGGCGGCAGTAGAGTCGCGGAAGCACCAATCGACCTTCGCGAAGGGATCCCTCTAACTAGCGACACCCCGCTGCAATGCGAGCTCCTCAAGCGGCGAACAAAAATACATGCTATGAAGGGCTGAATTTCCAAGTTTTTTTAAATAGGACACGGCTAACTAATCGGTAGTTTGACATCCACGTAGAGTGGTTCGCCGTGAGCCCGTGACTAACGCCGGTACCCCGATCAGCCAGCACATGCTCAATAAATTGACTACACAAACGAAACGTAATTTAGCTCACTAAACAGGACTCCCAAAGTAGCATGATCACACATCGTTGAGCTCAAAGCTTGCTTTAGCACCAAACAGCCAGTCTCAAAAATCATCCGTCCAGCACCCACCTGCTCAGCAATCTCTGTAGCCTTTATCATCGATGTAGCTTCAGCTTGTAAAGCAAGCATCAGACATATTATTCAGAGTTCCGGCGGCCGCAAAACAAACATCCGCGGAGGCATCTCTACAGATCACACCCCAACCGCCTGATCTCAGTTCATGAAGAAACGAGGCATCCACATTAACTTTAACGAAGCCCTCAGGTGGTGGTTGCCAATGCGAAGAATGTCTGACCGCAGCCACATTATATTTCTTCAGATATTCTGCCCACTCCCCGACATGACGCCGAACAGTAAATTGGAACTCATCGATAGAGAGGTTCCGCTCATCATGGTTGCCTTTGTTTCTCTCATTCCACCAGTTCCACATTAGAGCGATCACCAACATTTTCTGCTCATAGGAAAGCTTAAAGACTTTAGCTAGTAGTAAAAACTCCAAAGGCGCATTGCACTTTAATAGCTGCAACCTGACTCCTTTCAGCAAAAGGGCACGCCACCGCTATATCTCCAATGTACAACTTCAGAAACAAATCACCACGGCCCAGAGCAAGTGTCGGACGGGAATCGTACGCAAACTGTCGTAGGCACATCATTTCCGTAGCCAATTTACACTTGAGGAATAAAAGACAACCGTCCTCGAAATATTTATGGCCGACGGAGCAGTGTGTATCTAGTTCCATACCATGTCGAGCAATATTCATCAACAGAACAGGGGTGACTGTTGTGAGCAAAGCGCCATAAAAAATGGTGTATCCACATACTCTTGAACAACGAGTTCCTGTACTCACAATTTTCCGAATCTGCACCTACGTACCCCCGGGCTGAGACACTCGCTGAAGCATATCCACATCTATCTTATATGCAGATTTGACTGGAAAAAAAAATCCTTATTACTATCTCCGGTCAGGATTAACTGGCGCAGGATTTGTACTATGCTAGTACGTACAAATTACCAGCCTCTTGCTGCTGGTTACCAGGAAGCTCTCCTCTAGCGAGTTCCTATAAGCCGAGGAGGTATACGTGTATTGGGCGCTGGATATGGGCTTCACCGGGCCATCATATTTAATCAACTTAATTAATTAATTCGAGAAAAAAACGTTTTGAGTTTGGGGTGAGGGGTACCGTGTACGGAAGCACGGCTCCAGATGGGCATGCAGCAGCCAATCAACCAAGCTGGTTGGTGCAAGATTCAGCAAGGCAGAGAGTCAAACCTATGAACTTGTTTGTCGGCTTGTCCACCACCCCAACCCGCAACGGCTACAAGTACCATGCATGTGGCCCTCCACTTCCCCCAACCCCACTCACTATCGATCCAATCACAAATCATCTCGCTCGCCGGAGTTCATCCCACCGTACCGAAGCAACCAATCTGAGCTCTGTACCGGCGATGTGTTCTGGGAACCGCTGCCTGTCGTGCCTGTGCTGCCCGTTCAAGTGCGTGGCGTGCGGCCTCCTCAGCTGCCTCTGCAGCATCCTCGTCACGGTCGTCGTCGCGGCCGGGGTCGTCGCCCTCGTCCTCTACCTCCTCTTCCGCCCGCGCATGATCGCCGCCACCGTCGACTCCGCGACGCTCTCCACCTTCGCCCTCTCCCCCGCCTCGGTCCTCGCGTACAACCTCACCGTCGCGATGACCGTCCGCAACCCCAACAAGCGGGCGGGGCTCTACTACGACGGCGTGGAGGCCCTGGCCCTCTACGACGGGCAGCGCTTCGGGTACGCGCCCCTCGACCCCTTCTTCCAGGGCCGCCGGGAGTCCACCGAGCTCTCCCCCGCGTTCGGCGGGCAGCAGCCCATCGAGGGCGACGACGCCAACTTCAGGTCGCAGGAGGCCGGCGGCGCGTTCGACGTGGAGGTGAAGCTGAACGCGAAGCTCAGGGTCAAGGTGGGGGCATTCAAGGTGCCGGGGCCAAGGGCCAGGATCAGCTGCCAGCTCTCCCTCCCGGCCCCCGGCGCCGCCTCCGCGCCCGAGTTCCAGCCCACCGACTGCAAAGTCTGGTTCTGATCGATTCCAGAAAACCTTTTGCTGCTCTTGATCGATCCAATCACATGCATTTTCAGGTGCTAGCGTTGGATTAATTAGCATGCACAGAGTATCGTCCGATCGATTACTTGTTCGTTCCGTTCTTTGTAGCTACGTACTACCTAAGATTTCTTCGTTATGTTGTTGTCATGCACCTGGCTCTTGATTGAGTTCGCCTTGTCGATGGAATTGTCGTGATGGAATTCGCAGGCCGATAAGTCAGAGCAGCAGTGTGCGCACGAAAGGTTGGGCCCCCTTTTTAACTTGTCCGAATTAAAGAGCAAACCCAGACAAAACAGGTTTTGGTCGCTTCTTCCCTTCCCTACCAAACCAGTTGACGGAGGGAAAAGCACATTCCTAGTCGACTCAGCGGGCCGTGAATTAATCTGAAACTCTTGAGACTGATGACGCGTCGCATGGAAAACAGCACAGGCACGTTCCGTACGTTGATAATATAATACTGTGGCAGGGCAGGCGAACGAACCCAACCATATATAAGTCTATAAATACAGCAGCAAGGGGCAGCTAAGCTGGTGCACATGGCATTCTTTTCTTACAACCTAGAGCAGACAACAAACAGATGTACTGCATCATGGCCCGTCGACTGCAGATGGTAGCTTGGCCTTGGGAACGCTTATGTCCCCAGTGCATGATTCTTATGAACACTTCCCTTTTCATTATGTGAGCTTTCCATGCTCCTCCGGCCAAATGCATCCGAGTCTCTCCCGTTTTTTAGTCTCTTAGCAGCCTGATACAGCAACGATTTTCTAGCTTTGTGGCGGAAATTCAGGAAAAACAATTTGAATGTCAACAATTCTGAAAAAAAAAACATGGAGTGAACATCTAGACATTCTATATGCGCACGTCAAATTTGACGCAAAACCAAAATATTTTGTGGGTGGTGTAAAGAAGAAAAAAATCTTGTTAAAATCTTTTTTCCGCACGACAAAAAAAAATTGTTGTTATTCGATGAAACGACATAAGATGTCGATATGTACGCGTGAAGTTTTTTGTCCGAATTCTTGAACTTCACAAATACGTTTGAAATACAATTTAGAGTATATATATATACTCCCGGTGACAAAACATCATCGATCCCCGCTTTGTGAGCATGAGTTCGCATTCGATGCATCAAAACGCAAGTACGAAACTGCATCGTGAAAGAATCTCCAACCGGTTCTCCCAAACTTTTTTCTATATGTCCGGACGGATAGTTCCAGATAGTATCCGGACAAGGAGAGAGATTAAAATAGTCTATCCAACCGGTATATGTCAGGACTATTCAGCTCCCCTTAAACTCACCCCATATATGGGCAAAGTATGAGGGGCGACGGATGAGTAAGAAAGTTCGGCTCCAGGTTGTTGGAAGAAAGAAAGTTCAGTACTCACCACCAAAAAAATCTTTCAGTTTAAGAGTTTTCTTTTTTGAACTTTTCTTGTTTAAATAAGAATTGGCCGTACATACGTGCCCTTTTTTACTTTCACCTTATAAATAAATTTGCACAAACCACTTTTTTTTTCTTTCTGCCGGGACAAATTTGCATAAACACTCACGACACCCATCACAGATCACACCACATCCACACGGCACATACACACCACCGTACCGTAAACACGATCGAACACTGCTCTGCTAGGTGTTGGGGCCCCACATGGAGAGGAACATGAGGGTTCGCAGCGACTCCTCGGCGGCCGCCCTCCGCCTCTCCTCCTCGGCCGCCTTCCTCGCCACCGCCGCGGAGCCCGCCCTCGCCGTCGCCATGGACGAGGCCGAATGCTGCTGCGCCCTGTCCTTGACGGTCCTGGCGACCTGCGCCGCCCTGACGCCCAAGCGGCCGATCATGTACCTCAGGCTCATCGATCCCTCGCTCGCTTCTCCTGCGCTAGCTAGCTGCACGACTGTCTTGCTTGATGCTTGGTAATTTGGACCGAAATGAGGAGCTCGGATTTTTATACACAAGAGGTGTGGAGGCGGCAGCGGTTAGCGTGTTGGGCCTACACGGCTTCAGTTTCTGCGGGCGGGCGGGCGCGGTACGCTGTTTTGGTGGTTTTTTTCCGGGGGCGTCAGCCGCTGTATGAGGGAAATCTAGAAGCGTTTTGGGTTTGCCACCCGTCCTTGTCCTACCATGCATATACAATCTCATTCAGTGCTAGTCTCTAGCGTTTTGGCTTCAACGGTACTGCCTTCACTAAAAAGAATCGTTGTCCCAAATGCAAATACTGGATGAAACTTTCTGGACGCTACGCAACGTAGGATAGAAAAATGCTTCGCTAAGGGGGGCTAGTTGGCGATCATCATCCGGTGCTAAAGCTGGTGGCACACATCGGTACACCACACCGCAGAGAGCAGAAACTTCAGGACACGGAGGCAAACGGTACATGCTTCTAGGAAGAAGACAACAACTGCATTGCATCGCATGCAAACCCAATAATACTTACTTGCCTCTTGCCTGAATCTCGCGGTTAGCTAGCAAATATAGCCGGTCCGTCTACACAGTTAAGACAGCTACGCTCCGAAATCACACCATACCAAACCAAACCAACAGCAGTGAGCTAGCATTCTGAAATCTGAATCATATCGACAGGTCGCGCAGGCCAGAAAAAAACCTGGTGGACTACTTACTAACGCTCAGCTAAGATGCGCCACCTCGACCTCGTCGGGCAGCTTGAACGTATCCGCCGCCCCGAACTTCTTCCTCCCCTCCTGCCACTCGTCCTCGTCCTCCAGGCTGTCGCTCTCGTCGTTCTCCTGCTCGGGTCGTGGGGTCATGGGGTCCTGGACGCTCTTCGACTTGCAAGGGTGGTTGGCCAGCATGGTCACCTGGCGGAGGTACGAGATCTCCACCACCACCGTCTCGTCGTCCGTGGGGAGGGGCTGCTTCCAGGGCTCGCCGTCCACCCTCATGAACGTGTGGTCGGCTGCCCCTTTGTGGAACTCGAATCGGATTCTGTGGGCCTGGCAGTGATATTTCCATCAGCGTCAGGCAGCGATAACGAATTGTATAGTTGGTGAAAGAAAAGCGAGGTACTTCACCTGTGCTAGACGAGTCCCGTGTCCATTCGGGGCCAGCAAGACGAGACCATGCCAAGCATCGCGAAAGCCCACCACCTCGATGAGTCCATCATCCACGAAAGGCGCGGTCAGGTCTCTCTGCATATTGCCAGGAAAACTTATAAATCTCTGCCGTAGCAACTCATTAGCATGACAATGGACAAGGCGACTCTGGTAAGAAGCGAAACTTACGTCCTGAGCCTTCCTCGTGCCAGGTGTTCCCCAGGGATTGAAGCCTCCCGAGAAACTTGGCAAATTGAGACAGATGATCGATCGAATGCTGAAAAAAGAGACAATGTTTGTTCATTTTTTTTTGTCGCTGACTGTCATCCAATTCTTATCGATAATGAGAGAACCAGACTTCCAAGTGTATGCTACCCCAAGTAGAAGAAATTCATGGCAGGCGGCAACTGGATTGGAAGAATCAGGCGCATGCATTTATACCATGTACAAAATGAAAATTGACCGACTCTATACAAACACTGCTGATACTGCAAAAAGGCAATACAGATTTCTTTACCTGCTGGGGATTTTAAGCTCTTCCCATCGACCATTAGGTCTTTTCATGATTTTCACCTTTGTAAGTTGAGCAATGTTCCTGAAAATGGGAGCTCGAAATTTCATTTACACATCCGAGGTCAAGGTATACAAGTACTCTAATCTTAAAGCCGATGGCACGAATTTACATAGTTCCACCTACATATCAAACTTGATCGATACTTTGATAGCTAATAATCGAAAAATTAAATATAACATGAGCAAGATCAGAAGCACAATGGCTGCATTAGTGAGAAACTACCTTGAAGATGGATGGGCTAGAGAAGGAGCAAACCATCCTTGTTTAAGCCCGAGCTTAGCATATGCACCCTGCATACAAAAATGCATTCTAAGACTCAATCATCCTTTCATACATCAATTAGGCGAGCTAGAAATTCTGATTTCTGAATAACCAATCAAAACGGATAGAGTATATTGTTTTCCACACACACACACACAAATACCTGATTCGTCAGCTGGTTTTTGAACTTCTCTGGATTTTTCTTCCTTTCAGAGTGGAATCCATAAGACACTTGTGCATCCATTCCTGCAGTGCATAAATCATGATGGTCATGTGCATAACTTCTTGCATTATTCCAAACTAAGACAAGCTTACGTATTTAGTAGACAACATATAGTATAAGTTGTGAAAAATGTTCATTGTCTGAAATGGTACACAGCCCTTGTCTGAAATATAAGTAGTGGGCAGAGCAACTCTTACCCATACTAAAGTAATTCCAAAATCCTCCACGGAATGTGTGGTAGCCCTCCTGAACAAAAACATTAGCAAGTGCTTAAAGTATATTAACAACATTTTCAGATTTCAGTCTATAAGTGTTATTCAGAAGTAATAGTCCATCATTACTATCAAATTAGTAATCAAAAGGAACAACTATAAACAGTAGCAACAGAAATATGCCGTACCACATTGAGCGAATCGGAGCCTGATACACGATGGAATGCATGTAGTGAATGAGGAAGCTCTAAGGGAGCAATAGGATCACATGGACCTTCCCGTGGAGCTCGCATCCTCATGATGATATGCCAACTGAAACAGGAAAGGGCATCCAGATTAAGTGTTTTTTTGTCATAAGCAGGACAAAGGACACAGTTTACTCGTACTTCAATCTAAGCAGGACAACAATTGGAATAGAAAAAACAGTACACTGAAATGAGGCATGTGAAAGAACCGTCGGTGTCGAAATGCACACATCAGAATAGTGAGGATGGATAGAACTATTTTCTTTCCAGCAGCATTGACTAAACACAGAGCTAATACTCTGTACAATGTATGTGAGACAACAATACCTATCAATATTCATCTCACTTGCTCCTTTTACTAGCCCAAGAAATGATTTCACTGCCTCTTGGTCGGTAGCTGGGTTCTTCTTTCCCTGCAGTTCAAGTTAAAAATAATATAATGTACTTAATTCCTCGGTAAACTGAGAAGCAAGGTACAAAAAATCAGGCCTTGCACTGTACGCATATCAGGTAAACAATCTTGTACAATAAAACGACAGTTGCATTCTTTCAGAGGACAACAGTATACAAAGAAACAAAGGAAATAGTGCAATGTAAAGACCAACCATCTGCTGGTCACTACTTATCAAAAGTGTTACATCTAGTGGGCGAGCACATCTTATATTTTAGAACAGTCGAACAAGAAAACTAACTCATGGTATGATCTTTTGTTGTGGACTACGTATAAATGCTCCAGTAACAGCAATCATGAAGTACATAAATAGACATATTCATTACACATGAAGAAAATATGTACTCGTAATAAAGAATAGCCATTAGCATACCCATCCAAATGAAAAAGGAAGGTTGTTTCCGGTTCCCAGAGGCACAGTAGCAACAGGGGGTGAGTGAGAAAGCTTAAGATCACTAACTACTCCAAGCAGCCAACTTGCGGTGCCATCACCACCAGCAACCTGTTTGAAAGCTCCTTAGTTAAGACAAAGAAACAACCAGGCAAAAAGGCATTCTTTTGTAGATTGAAACTAAAGGCAGGACACTCACAATTAGTCTTAGTTTCCTCTCAATTTCAGCAGCAATAATGTCACCGTTAGACTTGAGCTTTTCAAAGTTGGCATACAATCTGTGCAGCACCTTATCAGGATTCTCTTCTGAGAGATCAAAAACCTGTGAAAGAGTGAGTAGCTCCAGCTATCAGACGATGATACAAAGTGCTAGGATGGATCAATGGAATGCACTGTTTCTACATCACAGCTTCTCCAACTGCTAGGCCAGGTACCTGTGCTTCATTGAGAACTTGGCGGTACGTTTTGATCAAACCACTTCCAAGTTGGCCACCACTCCTAGAGTTGATGAAGACCACCACAGGACAAGATGGTGGATCATCAAGGATGACTGGTTCGGTGTCCGGCTTGAGTATGTAATCTGGAATGAGGTAGTCCGTAAGCAGACCGAATGACTTGCAGCCTGAACCACTTCCATTGGAACATCCATCCATCCTGCAACAGTGCAATTATATGTGAGCGAAACAGTACTCACATTGCATATCCGGAAAGTATATATAGCCATTAAAAAAACAACCAAATTCAATACCATCTTTAAAAGTGTGAAGAGGAAAATAGCATTAAAAAAGCGAGGATGGATGAGGGGCCTGGTGCCGCATGGAAATCGACACACTGGATGGCATTCTCCTTTTACAACGAGAGTAAGCGATACCACCAACAAGAGAAACAAATATGCACAGCCTAGCGCATCATATGAACGCGCAATCCCCATGACCACAGTTTCAGCATCTTTGGGCTTTGGCAAATCGGGATCCTAGTTTATGTAGAGAAAGCATAATAAAATATGACTACGCAGAGAACTAAACAAGGGGCACTTCCACCACAAAAAAAAAAGACACAAACTTCTCTACTAAAAAGTAATCATCGAAAGCAAATTCCCCAGTCACAATGGTAGCAGTTAATCTGGGTACCCGAAAACAATGCCGTGAGCCCATCGCCTTCCCAGCGTCCACAAATGATCAGAGTGCGCCATAGCACGAAGCACCAGGCAGAGAGAACAAACTAGTAGCAGCCGTAGACCGAAATCCTAGGCAGAGGAAGAGAACGAGATCCCCAATCCACAGCGACACCCGTCAGGATTCAGGCCACCGCCACACCCCAGGCAACGGCCGTGCGTGGATCCGGCACAAGAAAGAGGGCGACAACCGACGAACGCTCCAACACGGAAAAAAAAGGATCGAATTCCGGTCGCGGGCAAGGGAGATATAATGCGGCGACTGGACCGGGGAGGGAGGGAGGGAGGGTATAAAGATATCTCCAGGCAGGCAGGGAAAGATCCGGTAGCGGGAGAAGCACGGCAGCCATGGATGGGTGGGATCTTATTCTTACCTGCCGGCGAGGGCTTGGTGCTTCCCTTGTTCCGTACGCGCGCGTGTGTGGGGCTGGCTCGATCAATCGGCTGCCGTCGAGCGCTGGAGTTTGGAAGGATTTGGGGGACTGGCTGGGGGACGGGGACGGGGGAACAATTAATAGGACGAGCGGAGCGGGCGAAAGAGCAGCGAAAGCGACCCCACGCCCCGCGTTCGAACGGCAACTGCTGCAATTCATGGAGTCCGTCCGGCGTTGCTGTTCTGACTTTTCCTTCCCTTTATCTTGGTTTGCTTTCTTACTTTAGGCCGAGTATACCATACGGAAGCTATCTATTTCACATGTTTTGTGCAAATACATTTGGTTCTTTTTACCGGTAGTACGTGGAGAAATCCACTTCGGCTCACAGGTGTACCTACACCCAGTACCCAAAAAACGAATTTTAAAATGTCAAAAAAATAAAAATAAAAAATTCGGATGTAACATATGAACATTCTATGTTCGTATAAAAATAATCAGGACGAAAAAATATTTTTTGTGGCCGGTGTAAAAAAGAAATATTCCCGACGTACCAAAATAACTTTGTACGTAACATATTTTTGTCTTTTTTATACCGGCCACAAAAATGTCTTTTTGATGCGATTTTGTATAAAAAATAAGTTTCCTATGTGCCCCCCCCCCCCCCCCCCCCCCCCTTCAACTTTTCGATGTGAAGGAAAAAGGGTTAGCGCCGCTCCCTATGTGCCTCTCCTGCCAATGCCTTTTTTGAGACACCCTCCCGTGACCAGACCAACATAGACTGATCGCACCATTTTTTTAGGGCTTGTACAAGCGAATGGTTTGAGAGAAGCACGGAAAAATAGATAGAGAAGAAACGGTGAGGTGGAATGTTACATGTACCCAATAAGAGGCAAAGGGTGGACTTATGGGAAATGGGTCCGTCCGGTGAGATATCGGCTCAAGATAAGGTTAGTACTTTTTCTCAGATTTTCAATATTGCATGATTTCTTTCGCCACTCTACAAACTCATGTGTTTTGCTGCAAACACGCATGTGAGGTGTTGCAATGATTTTGGGCACCTTCTGCAAATGTTGTCTCAATGCATCAAAAAAGTTGTGAGAAACTGCAAACCTTGTCCTCCCATGATTCACACGTGTGCAGAAATTTTTGAAAATTTACTGTTAGGAATTTTCTGCCACCAGCAGGAATTTGGTGCATACTCATTAATACTTGTTGCATTATTATTTTCAGAATGTTGTCATTTTCTACATGTTTTGACCCATCGTGGGAAAAATATGCTCCAACGATGATGTGTACACAATTATTGATAACCAGATAGGAGTAAGTTGTAAGAGTCCAACCATCTAGATTTCACGTTCTAGTAAACACATCCGACGAAGGAGGGACATATTTTACTAGATCAGCCGGACGACGCAGAGCATTATCCTTTTTTCGCAAGGAGTAAAAACTAATCTAAAATTAAAGAATTGTAAACGCAGAAGACGGCTTTGTTTTGCGTTTGCTAAACTTTTCATTTCCTTATTTTCTATTTTTTTTCACATATCCGAACATCATGCAAACCGCGACGCTAAATTATTTTAATTTTAGGCAACGCAAAAATAATAAATTTTTTGAAGTTTTTAAAATATGCACAGTTCACCATGCTCATAACCATATTTTTTTTTCATTTTTGTGTAGCTTGGAACATAAAGCATTGAGTGTGAGATTTAACACAATACATACTTGAGTACATATAGAAATGTTTTCTAGTTTTATAAATATGTTTTTTTCCTAGATGAAGGGACCACTTGAGCTCACGAGTCAGAAATCCAGCTGCTCAAGTTACACGTACTACAATTCAAAAGCAAACGTCTAGTCCCACCTGCTCCAACGATCAGGTAGCTGCGACACTATTCAGAAGCACATAGGTACAGTGTCCATTTTAGGCACGTTTTTCAACTAGTATAAAATCTCCGCGAAAGACAACGTTGAACAAATCAAATTTGAACTCAAACAGTAGTCCATGGAACCCAATTCCAACTTCCGACAGACCCATCTAACCTGGGACCGAACGGACAAGTGGCGAAATTAAGCTCGTGCGCGCAGACCCCCTGGCCGGCAACGACGACGACCGATCACAGGAGCAGCAGCCATAGATAGATTTCGTTGGCACAGTGCACTATCTATTCTTTAGCTGATTGATAGATTGATTATTAGCTCGGGTCCGTGAGGAACATTCCAAGTTGGTTAGGACCACCATCACCACCACCCCGATCGAGTTCCAAACGAAGGGTGGCAAGTGGACGACGGTTGGTGGAGCTAGCGCGTCCAAGGGCTCTAAACAATCTAGTAGACTTTTTCGCATAGTTGTAAAGTGACATTGTTTCTGACCCTGAGGATTGGATATAGTCTTCACAAATGCTGCACGGCTGCTACGGTGGTGTTGAAGAAGAGAGATATGCGTTGGTTTGTCACATACATAGGTTTATCATATCTTTTCAGTTTCGGTTTGTACGTGCCTTGTAATTTGGTCTTTATTTTTTATATATAAGACACGTATTACCATAAAAAAGAAATCCGTCCATCCTCATTACGGGTCCGTTGGTTGACGTTTTTCTATCCGGTCCGTGTCTGATCTGACTGCCGCGCGTATAAGGTGGAAGTGAGGGTGAGGACTTGTTCTGTAATTTTAGACAACATAATTGTGGAGAATGAGTGAGAAGGGACGGACCGCACGACTGATTTTTGAGAACATTTCTGCCTCCTAGAACAAGATGCTTCGCATGCTGTAAACTTTCCCTAGATGCATCGACAACTTCGATGTCAACAAGCGCATGTGCAGCTACTCAATGATTTTGTGTAGCATATGTGGATCCATACTGGAAATCAATGAATTTTATCTCTAAATTATGCGCTACGAAGAATTTGAACTATTTATGTTAGAATTAAGCACTATGAATAATCGTATGTTGTAATTTGAATTATTTTATTTATGACTCCGAATAATTTAGGTATGTACAGTGATCTATGTGCATGTATTTCATGGATTTGAGTATTGAAAAGAGGGGTGTGTGTGTGTGTGGGGGGGGGGGGGGGGGGGGGAGGGATCCAGAAATTTAATTTTGGGTGTTCAAATTTCAACCAATACAAAACATATAGGTGAAAAGTAAAAATGGTTCATGATTTCCACGCTAATAAAAGTATAAATTTAATGTTTGACATTGATTTGGACTTGAAACACTACGTAAACATGCTAAGAAATAGCACAAATGATGCAGATGACTTTTTTGTACAAAATTTTGGGTGTTCGGCTGAACACCCATGACAAAGTGTGGATCCGTCCGGGGGGGGGGGGTTGTAGGAGGAACATATAGGAGGGTGCCCAGATCCTCATAGCGGACTTATCAGTGCGTCTAAATTTTCCAGTTTGGTTGGAGATGCTTTTATAAGCAGTCTGCCAAGTTGTATCGGTTGGTACCCGTGCCTTCTCGTGGTTTTTGTCCTTGATATTTTCATCCTGTGTCGAAACTGGTTCACCTCCCCTACCCAGACAGACATAGACGAAGCGATGCAACACCCGGAAATTCAAAGCTGCACCCGAGCTCACATGCTCCTGTTACTTTCGACGAAAATAAAAAAATACTAAAACATTATGCAAAATTCTGAAAATTTTTGGAGACATACACATATGAGTTCTTCACATTCGTGTAAAATTTCGAAATGAAAAGATATATACACTGCTCTGTGTAAAAAAGACAAAATCTGTATTTTCAAAAATGTGTTTTTAGATCTATTTTGACCACTCATTATGTCTTTTTTTGTATAGAGCACAGGAAATGTCTTTTAGTTCCGAAATTTTGCACGAATGTGAACAACTCATATGTATATGACTCCAAATGTTTTCAGATTTTTTCACAATGTTTTATTTTTTATTTTCGTCGAAAGTAACATGAGCATGTGAGCTCGGGTGTAGAAACGCCACTCCCTGCAACACCTACCTCTTTTACGCACCCGCACCTATTTACCTCCCCTAACTACACTAGGTCGCACCGCTTTCTGCAGGGCCGACCAGTGGAGACGAATTGGTTCATAGTGTGATCAAACAAATCTATGAGAGAAACCGCGGGGTGGAATATTACAGGTACCCTAAAATCTTAGAATGGATATCAAGGGGACCGAATAGAAAAAACGAGTCCATGAGGCAACTCGTATAAAAAGTATTAAAGTATTGAGTGAAAGCTAGAGTTCACTCGGATAATAAGGTGGAGAACATAGGTACATTTGCACCCGCTTTCAAAATGCATTTTCGTAATGTCCAAAAATTCCGAAAATAATATGCACGCGTACATATTGTAGTTTCTAGTGTGCGCCAAAAGTTTCGTCCCAAAAATACTTTTTACTTGACTTGTGTGAAAAAGACAAAAATCTGACATATATGTGTTATATGTAAGTCACAAAAATTTCTTTTTTTGTGGATGAAAACTAAAATGTAAACTTTTCACGAAACTTTGTGTCATCAACACATTATGCGAGATGTATGCGTGTACTTTTTTTCAGATTTTTTGAACATATTTTAAATGTTTTTTCAAAAAACGGGTGTAAATGTACCCATGTTCTACCTATTCACTCTCGAGTTCACTCTCTCTATATAATGTTGTATTACCCTGAGAGACACTAACGTGAAACCAAAAAAAATTAACAATGGAAGGGGCACGAAGGCCCCATAATATGGATTAATAACCAACAATGGTACAACAATTTATTTAAAGGCCCAAAAAAAATGGAGATTCCACCCTATCATTGCCTTTTTGCACTTAGGACTCTCGAAGCAAATAAAAAAAAAGCAATTGAGTACACCACATAATCCCATCACTGCACCGTCGAGACAAGCTCGACGTCAGAACCAGCTCTGCGACAACTAGGGACGAACCACTTCGTGCAGCTTCGCCTAGAGGCGTTCGAACTGTGCCGAAGATCCTCCGCATCGGCGTATCGCTTGGAGGAAGAACAACCACAAAGAAGTGGTCGGGAAGGGCAGCCTTTCAACCATAAGAGGCAACACGGGAGGGGGGATCGTACCGTAGAAAAACCGCCGCTGGTCGACTCCAAGGAGCATCTACAACACAAGCTCCATTTGAAGTAGATCGAGAGCAAGCAGTGACGCCTCCAAGTCGTTGCACTCCATCACTATGAAGACAAAGCAGAGGAGACGAGGCTCGAGAATCCACCCTAGACAAAGGCTTACTCGATCTTCCACCGCCAGATCCCGCTTCAGGTAGCACCATACAAAATAGAGACCCACTATCGGAGCATGAAGACAATAGGCCTCTATGTCCGTGAGTACTAACACTAGCAGGAAAAGACTTAGTAAGCCAACTAGTCGTGACACACCGTAAAGTGCGTGCGCCACGGGTCATCACTTAGCCGTGGCGTACCACCTCTACCACTGTGCCATGGCTAAGATGGAGCCTGGCAGGCCGGCCTACGCACAAGTACGTGTGGCGCGCCGAATTAATATGCGCCACGGCTATTTAAATATGTGTGGCGCGACCGGTGCGCCATGGGTATGTACAGTCCCAGTTGTAAAATTTGGACAACACATACCCGTGGCGCATCAAATTTGGATGCGCCACTCCTATGTGCGTCACCTGAAAACAGTAGAAAATGCACCTCGCTTCCTATTGGTTAGAAGAAAACACACTATCCGTGTGCTAGGGAATACGAGCATCTGATTGGTTGGTAGCAGGTTGCTCCGGATTGATGACATGGAACACAACACGTAAAGGGAAAAAACCACCGCACACGTACGACGCGCACACGACCGTATGTCTCTCGCTGCGCGCTCTCTCTCTCCTAGCACGATCCCTGGCTGCGCTCGATCTCTCTCTCCATCCTCTCTTCGGTTGAGGCCACCTCACTCAGCACGTCCCATGCCCGCGCCACCACGGCCCTGGCTTGCCGGAGAAACTTCTGCTCCCCCTGTCGATCTCCTTCCTCTCCGTCCTCCGGCAGGCTCCACGCCGAGGAGAGAAGCGGCACATCCCCACGCGCGCCCAGCTGGTCCTCCAGCGTGGACCGCAGCGCCGGAGCCGGAACGGCCTCGCGTCATCGTCGTCCTCTCCTCCGGCTCCGCCCCGTGATCGTCCGACGCCCGACCTCCTCACCGCGCTTCAGCTCGAGCTCCTCCACACCCGACGCCTCCAACCTTGAGCTCCTCCGAGTCCTTGCGCGCCCGACCTCCGTCCCCCGCCCCGGCTCTTCCGGCGACCTCGAACGCTTCTGCTCCTCGTACCTGCGCAAGCGGAGCCCCCTGTGTCGGAAGGCCCCTGCAGCCGTCTGGCTCGTGTCAGCGGCGGTCGGCGAGTCGTCTCCACAAACGGAGCCCTGCCCCCGTACGCCGCCCCCGGGCGGCGGCGGCATTTTTTTAATTCATGTAACCCATACCCGTGCCGCACCTACTAGCATACCCCTGACGTACGTTAGCCGTGGCGCAAGGTGTAAATGTGCGCCACGGCTAATTTGTTACCCGTGGCGCACCGGGTCACATGCGCCACGACTAAAATGTTACCCGTGGCATGGTAATCTGTGGCACAGGCACGGGTAACCAAAAATGGTGCGCCACGGATAACTGTTTTTTTACCAGTGTAACTAGCTCGTGGAGTGGAGACTGGAGTCGGTCACCTTTAAAACCAACTCACAAGTTTGTAAACGCCGAGGATGTGTTTTGCTTTTACGTTTGCTAAGTAAACCGTCTAATCCCAGCTTCTCCTACTCGGCAACGACACCTGGCAAACACACGTAGATACAATGTTATTTTAAGCACGTTTCAACTAATACCCCCGATCCGGATTAAATGTCGTAGAAATCGAACTGAGTACGTATAACTTCACGTACAATTAGCGACAGATAATTGGGATCGGAGGGAGCAGTAAATCTCGGCGAAGAAGAAGAAAGACAACGCTGAACAAATCAAACCTGAATTCAAACATGTAGTCCATGAAACCTAAGTCCAACGTCAGACATGGCATGACACCAAACTAATCTAGAAGACGAACGGCGAAAACTCGCGCGCTAAGACGCAACTACCGATCACCTGAGCAGCCATGGAATAAGTAGTTGGTGCAGTAGCTGATTAGTTCGGGTCAGAAACACTAGCTCCCAAGTGGCAAGTGGACGACCGTCGTCCGTCATCCGAGGGTTAGGCTAGTCACATATGTTATTAATCTTAGTTACTATTTTATTATAATGTAAAGTAACATAAATAGAGTAACATAGATGGTTACATTTATTGAGGGAGGCGTTTTGGCACCCGGGTGCACCTGTACCCGGTATGCTTTTTCGAAATTTAAAAAATATGAAAATACTTTGAAAAAATCTGAAAAAAATTGAATATAAACATACGTAAGTAACGAACACTCGTGAAAAATTTCGACATAAAATAACAATTTTCTACTCTGTGAAAAAAAGACAAATTTCTGACATCTCATTTTTGTCAGAAACTTATCTTTTTTGCACAGAGCAGAAAAATTATTATTTTCTGTCGAAACTTTTCACTAGTGTTCGTTACTTGCGTATATTTATGTCCAATTTTTTTCAGATTTTTTCGAAGTAAGTTCATATTTTTTAAATTTCGAAAAGCATACCAGGTGCAGGTGCACCCGGGTGTCAAAGTGGATTTCTGACATTTATTATCTTACAGACTCATCTTATATATAAAAACGTGATGTTACAGTAACTAGCTATGTTACTCTATTTACTTCTCTCCTAATTAATTAGCTACCCATCATTTTTTTTGCTTAGGTGACATACAAGTTACTAGCTAAGAGCAAGTCTAACAGACCCCTCAAAAGGCCCAACCCCGTAAAATAACTGCCGATATAAGGGGTTGGGCTCTACCCGGCCGTCTAACAGACCCCCTAAATCGGGCACCCCGGACGGATTTTTACAAGTTTCGTTACGGGGCGGCTCGTCGCCCCCTACTTGTGCGGGGCGGGAGGGGGAATAGAGGGTGAACCCACTATTCTGTGCGAGCAAGGGCGGGCGGAAATTTCAGCTTCCCTACCCGTTTTCCCCCGCGCCGCCGCCACAGCCGCCCGCCCGCCGCCGCCGGAAACCTACGCATCCGGTCCCCTCCGACGGCCGCCGAGCCGCCGCACCCCCGCCGGACCCCGCCGCACCCCCGCCGGACCCCCGCCGGACCTCAGCGCCCCTCGGCTCGCCGCGCCGCCGCCGCCCCACGGTGAGTACTCTGCCGCGTTCCTCATCGATTTCGCCGGCGCAATCGATAAACTTGGGGGCTGATCTATGCTTCACCGTGGTAGATGTCTTCGGACGCCACTATGGAGGATTTGGTGGATTCGTCGGATTGGTCATCGTCGGATTCCGATGATTCGGAGCTCGACGAGCTGCTCAACGACGACGACACGGAGGCGATGCTGCTCCTCTTCGGCATGAAGCAAATTGAAGACCGCGCGAAGCTGCTGGATCAGAGAAAAGGGTCCACGATGGGGCGCATGTGTATCCCGCGGAACCGCGGGCTCGGCCACGAACAGCTGTGGCAAGATTATTTTGCCGAGGTACCGACCTATCCTCCCCGTCTCTTCCGTAGAAGATATCGCATGCGTAGGAGTTTGTTCACGAAAATCGTGAGAGACTGTGAAGCAAATTGTGATTATTTCACTCAACGGAGGAACGCCGCCCACGTCATGGGATTTAGCCCATTTCAGAAAATATCAGCTGCCATGAGGGTGATTGCATATGGTATCCCTGCAGACTATACCGATGAGTACCTTCGCATTGGTGCACAAACAACCACTGATTGTGTCCGTATGTTTGTCAAGATGGTGATCAAATTGTATGGTGAGACGTATCTCCGAGCTCCAAACGAGCAAGATACAAAGAGACTCATGGAGATCAATGAAAAGAGGGGGTGGCCGGGGATGCTTGGTAGTCTGGATTGCATGCATTGGACATGGAAAAATTGTCCAAAAGCATGGCATGGAATGTATTGTGGAAAAAGCCATGATCCTACCATTGTTCTTGAAGCTGTGGCATCCCAAGACTTATGGATTTGGCATGCTTTTTTTGGACTGCCGGGGACTCTCAATGACATCAACGTCTTGAATAGATCCCCTTTATTTGCAAGAATAGTTAAGGGTGATGCTCCAACTTGCAACTACAAAGTTATGAACAATGAGTACACCATGGGGTACTACCTCACAGATGGTATTTACCCTGACTATGCAACTCTTGTGAAGGCAATTAAAGAGAAAAGGGATGTGCCTTTGACAAGGAAAGAAGCTTGGTTCACCAAAGCTCAAGAGTCAGCTCGCAAGGATATTGAGAGAGCTTTCGGTGTTTTGCAAGCTCGGTTTGCAATTGTTCGGGGTCCTGCACGGTTTTGGGACAAGGAAACTCTTGTTGACATCATGACATGTTGTGTGATCCTTCACAACATGATCATTGAAGATGAGAGAGAGTTGAACTTGCCATGTTTCTATGACAATGTGGGCACCCGAGTGCAACCCCAGAGGAACCCTGATCGGCTTGAAGCTTTTCTTGCAGCGCATCGCAGCATTGAAGATGCCCAGACTCATCACCAGCTCACCCAAGATCTGATCGATCACCACTGGCAGTTGCATGGCCAATGATTCATTTCCTATTCTTGTATGTGTGAAACATTTGTTATTTGTTTGATTATTCCATTTGAAACATTTGTTATTTGTTTGATTATTCCATTTGAACATTGGTTGGCAGTTCCGAAAAACATTATTGTAATAATTATGATGATTATTGTGTGCTTTGAAACTTTTATTCAATGTGAATGTTGCATTGGTTCTAATACGCAATGTGTCCAAAACCCTGTTTTTGAGGGGCCGAAAACTCGTCCGAGCTAGCAGACCCCCTATCCCCACCCCGTAAAACAGAATATTCTGGAATATTCTGTTTTACGGGGTGGGGATAGGGGGTCTGCTAGCTCGGACGAGTTTTCGGCCGGTGAAAAGTGAATACAGGGCCCTCTACTCGCGTTATAAGGGGCAGAAAAAATATTCTGTTTTACGGGGTGGGGATAGGGGGTCTGCTAGCTCGGACGAGTTTTCGGCCGGTGAAAAGTGAATACAGGGCCCTCTACTCGCGTTATAAGGGGCAGAAAAATAGGGGGTCTGTTAGACATGCTCTAAGATACTCACACTGTAAGTCTGTGACTAACCTTATATGTAGTTCATTTTCCCTTCGGGTTGGTTGCTGGCACAAATTTTCTGAACCACCCGGATGGACGCATTGTGGTCAAAGGGTTTTTGCGCGCCTCTAGGGCTAGGCTAGGACAGCACAGCATGAATCCGCACTGTGGAGTGGATGGCACGGTGAGTCGGTGACGCATGTCCGTACCATGTACTTTGTACTGGTGTGGTGATGGCGACGGGCCCAAGAGAATGCTTACGCGTTAAGCTTCCTAGCTAGGTCGCCTCATGTGTGTACGTACTACTGCGGTCACGTGCACATCACCACCTGGCTGTTCAGAATTTCAGGGTCCAAACAAATATTTGTTTGAAATAGGATTTGCTTACATGCTAAGCAAACTGTAGATAATACTCCCTCCATCTTCAAATAAATATACTTCTAGGTTTTGTCTTAAATCAGACTTGTAAATTTTAACTAACTTTATAGAAACTAGCACCAACATATACGATATGAAATTGCAATGTTATGAAATTACATTTTTTAAACGGATCTAGTGTCAACAATAATTAATGTCATAAATATTGTTAAGTTTTATTATAAAGTTAGTCAAATTTTAAAATATTTGACTTAAGACAATACATAGAAGTACACTTATTTGATGACGGAGAGAGTAGGCATTTACATGGAGGCTAAACCTCGTAGATGCCTTGGGTCTCTTTGTGCAGACCCGCATCTCCAACGGTGCCATCGAAATTCTGTTTGCATGCTCCTAAATTGTCCGGCCCTCGATAGAATGCTCGGACCTAAATGAGAAGGGACAGAGAGTGGACATATGAGTTTGTTTGACTGACAAGTGAGTCCGACTGGATAGGAATATACGTGGTGGCATAGTGTCTGCTGCACACCGGACACCCTAGCTAGCCCCAAAAGTTGGGAACGCATAAGGGGTGTTCGAATAATTCGGACCAACTCTTCAACCTCTCGCTGCTCCGTTTAAGGCTGAAGTTTGTCCGGACCCCCAATGGCCGAGCGGGGATGGCCGAGGCGTCCCCTGTAGATGCTCTTACTACCTCAATCATGCATTTTCGGATTATACAATATATATATCCAGGTTCTTGATCGATAAAGCACATATTTCATTGTCAATTCTTTTACATCAAACATGTCATGTTCCTCCTACATGAAATTTGAATGTATAAACCAAATTCATATTAAACTTTGTTATGTGCAAACTAAAATTTTGAATCTTGATAAAATTAAGATTTAGCATGTTCGCATTGATCACCCGCCCCGTGCTTGAGAAAATTGGACGTTGGCACCATATCATAAGCTAGTTTCTTCGTGTGGGGCTGACATCGCAAAACTTGATCCGTCTAGGGTTTCTGATTTTTCTAAAAAGTTTGCAAGCCCCCCAAAAGACAGAAAGATACAAAACATTACTTAGGGTTTCGTTCACACATCAAAACCAGCGACCAACACTGCCGCGAAAAGTGACAAACACCAAAGCTAATTTCGCCAGATCTAACAAATGGCGAGAGCACCAAGTCACCCGCTCTATGCCGCCATTGATTAGAACACCACGTAGACGGTGGAGGAGCTGATGCATCTTACTCCGATAAGCACCGTCCCGACAACAGGTGCAACGACCCTGAAAAAACATAAGTCAACCCCAACTGCTCGTCAAACGCAAGGTCCGCATCCATTCTACAGGTAGGCCATTAGGGCACCAGGGCCGAGCCGGCAAAATCTAAGACCCTGTTCGAAACTTAAAAATGGGCCTATACCACTAGTAGAACATTTTAACTATTCAACAATTATAATGTATATGTCATAACGTCTTACATAGTAATTACATAATTAAGAAGCATACCTATTCAACTCCCCGCTACAAAATGTTTATCGGTGGACACTCGCGTTTGTATTATAATAAAATGTTCATAGTCCCCTTTTGAGCTTTAATCAGAACTTGTTCCTTTTCTTTCCTTTTGCGCTATTCAGCACTAGATTTGTGCTTCCCCATGATAAGATTTTTGAAACACTAAATACAGTAGATAAAATAGCAAAATCAATTAGAGTATTAACAAAATTGCTAATTAGTTTAACGAATCGCCACGGAACTCACCTAGTTGTGATCCAGCGGTGCGCCGTTGGCCATTGCCGATTGGCGGCCTCCGATGGCTCGGGAGTCGGGATTCAGGTAGACTAAAAGATGACTGGCGATGGCGACACGTTCCGTTCCACGGACTAATCGATCAATTTAGGGCGAGGTCGGAGGCGACGAACCGCCGTGCCGCAAGCGACGAGTGAGTTCCGTCCGACGCTTCATTTTAGGAGCAACGATTAGTCACTAATCAATCAGATCGATTGATTGAGCGAGCCAAGCAGCGGCACGGGGAGCCAAAGAGTCGCGGCCCAGCTCAGGCCCAGCAACTCTTTATGTTTTTTGTTTTTGTTGGCCAAATCAATAGTAGACTTATATAAAAACTATGGGCCCCTCAAATTCGTGGGCCCTGTTCAGCTGCACACTTTGCACACCTATAGGCCCGGGCCTGTAGGGCACCGATTGCTTGGCCCCCTTTCTCCACCGACGAGCCAAGGGTCACTGTCTCCCCCGTATAAGTCGCCAATCCTATACCCCGCGCACCGCGGGGCGTACGTAGCTCCGCGTACCCCCGGGTCGCGGGGATGGGCCGGCCCATTCAGGTGAATTTGGTTGTTTGTCTGTGTTTTCATTTTCGTTTTTTTCTGTTTCTTTTTTCTTTCTTCTTTTTCGGTTTTTTGTTTCATTTTATTTTTTCGTTTTTCTCTTTCTTTTATTTTTTCGTTTTTCTGTTTATTTTTTTCGTTTTTCTTCTTTGCATTTTTCCTTTTTAACGTTTTTTTTTCTATTTTCTTTTTTTTCTATTTTTGGTTCTTTTTTATTTACTTTTTCATTTCTTTTTTTCTTTTTCTTTTGTTTTTATTAAAATAAATAAATAAATATCACATACATTTTTCTGTTCATTTTAAAAAATTGTTCATAAATAATTTTCGTTCACTTTTAAAATCGTTCAAAGTTAGTTTCCGTTCATAAACCTTTTTCCGTTCATTTTCTAAAATCGTTCAAAAATAATTTTTGTTCACCGACTTTTTTTGTTCACTTTTTGAAATCGTTCAAAAATAATTTTCGTTCACTTTTAAAATCGTTCAAAAATAACTTTCGTTCATAAAAATTTATGTTCACTTTTTAAATCTGTTCAAAAATAATTATTGTTCACCGACATTTTTTCTGTTCACTTGTTAAAATCGTTCAAAATTAATTATCGTTTACTTTTAAAATCGTAAATTGTTCAAATATGAAATTTTTTTCATATTCAAAAAAATGATTTATATTCAGCAAATTTTTAGATTGGAAAAATGTTTATATTAAAAAATTGTTAAAACTTGAAATTTGTTCAATATTTTTTTTGAAAAAAATAACATAATTATTCATGTTTTTAAAAATCACTAAATTTAGATAAAATATTTTATTGAAAATTCGTTCAAATAACATAATTATTCATTTTTAAAAATCGTTCAAAATCTGAACAATTTTTTTAAAACGTTTCAAATCTGAACATTTTTTATTTGAAATTTTCAAAATACCGAACAAAAAATAAAACAGACCGGAAGCTTCTGGAAGCTTCCCAAAATCAGGAAACAGTGGAACAGAGCGTACCAAAGGAAACGAACGAAATGAATCAGTGGTAGAAGCTAATGGGCCGGCCCATCAGAGCGCACAGGGTACGCGGAGCTGCCCTAACGCCCGCTAAAGGCGGGGTATAGGAGCTCCCCGTATAAGTGGGTTTGCTGTTGGTAATGTCTCATTGTCTTGTGTGTTGTGTCAGTGTATTTCTTTTTTTTTTTTTGGAGCGGAGTGTTAGTGTATTTCCGTGGCCGTACGGTATGTGTATGTGCGCGGAACACCTTTCCTTTCGTAGGCTTTTGTCATAGAGAGATTCGTTCATTCCTACAGCCCTGTATTGGACCCCTGGACAAATAAAAGTACGGAGCACAGTAGGTAATAACCAAACAGCCCTGTATTGCGTCCGGTACCAAAAAAAGCCCATCAGCAAACTCACCTCCTTGGTGGCGACCCTCATTACGTTCTAGGTTGCTGGGCCGTCCATAGGCCTGACCCATTAGACTAGCCAACTCTTCCCGGGCTGTGCTCGCCGTGCTGGAGGGGGAGGGGCGGAGGGCGGGGGCGTCCGACCGCCCGGAGGAGGCGAGGGCGGCTTCGAGGCCTGCGGTCAGGCGGCGCCGGCGATGAACGGGAGGAACCCGCCGTCTGCAAGCGCGATACCTCGTCCCCTCGATCACCCGAATCCCGTCCCCCACTGCAGAGGTATTTCAAGCACCAGCCTGCAGATAATGGCAAATTCCCCATCGCCCATCGGTAAGCCACTGAACCACCCCAGCCATCTGCAAGCTACTCTGATGCTTTCCAAATTCTGTAACTGTTCAAGAGATTGTAAGCTTGTAACCGTGTTGCACATGAACTTGCAAAGTTCGGTACTGCTTTGGAGCCTGAAAGCTACTTCAGGACTTCCCTAGCTTTGCTAACACAGTTGGTGAGCAGCTACTTTGTTGATCCTTAATGAAAATATGTTCTCTCCAGAAGATAAAACTCCACCACAATCAACACATTGTCTGCCCCATTATTTTCTTCTTCTAGAGATTGGTCGATAGAGTGATGTTTTGCTTTCCACAAATGTTTGAAAGGTCTATTTATCCAGTTCTTATAAAGATTTAACAATAAAAATCCCAGATCTTGTTAGATTCCAGATTGCTTAATCTGTCCACTCACCTAGAGGGTTTGTTAATAAAATATCTCTCATCCTAGCTAACTGGTTTTGTTGATTCTCATCCAACCTGACCAACCATCTTCTAAATGTAAACTGCCACCTCCTACTTCCAGCAAAGGGCCACAGAGACATGCTGTTCATTACAAACCTCATACAATTCAGGGAAATTTTCCCTTAAGAATTGATATGTGCACCAAGCACCATCCCAGAAGCTTGTTTGTTCCCCAGCTCCCACTATCATCTCATTGCTCATATGCAAATCCTTAATCTTCAGAAGATCAGCCCAACATGCTGAGTCAGTCTGTTTGTGCGCTAAGAAAGCAATAGGGAGGTTAAATGCCAGCAAAGGGCAGAACCACCATAAAAGCAACAAGCTAGGAATAGAAACTGACCAACAGGCTTACATCAGAACGAGAGAAAAAAAGAGAGCTTGAGCATATCTATTCAAATTGTGTTGTTCAAACGCTTGTAGTAATATTTTAATTGACGTTATGGAGTGTGGAACGGGGAAAGAAACAATTGTGCCATGTGGAGTGACCAGCATGCTTGCGGTTAACCAAGCTGACTCGGTGTTAGATCAAATTGGACCAGCATTCCACCGTGGCAGCTCAAGCGATTAAATTTTAGTCTACAAAACTGTACTTAGAGTAAGAATCTTCTGTTCCAACACTCACTAGCAGAGTCGCCCACGCCAATTCATAAAAAAAGTGCAGTATATTTACACTGGTAAGGCCATCACTATCTCCCGGGCATCAAATTGTAGGACTCTCTCTCTCACACACACACACACCTTACACTAAATTAATATTAATTATATATTAGTTATCACACATTATTTTAATGCCCAACAGCCCAGCCTAGTCAGGAAATCTGCATATAATCACAAAAAACGGCCAGTTTAATTTGGTGTCAGATATTACTGAGATATATCAACGTTATTTTTTTTGCAAAGAAAGTAATACCAATATCCATGGATGTTCATGAAGCCGAAGGTGCACAAGAAGAGTGTCATAGTTTGGGTTACTCTGCAGTGTGTTGCAGTAGTATGTTAAGTTTTTTCATTTGCCAGGATGAAGCGGAAAATTAAAACTTAATCTGGAAGGCAATCGTTGCGCAGTTTAAGAATTATTTTGACTGCCGTACGTGACTATTGTAAGTGTGAGCTGAAAGTGACTGTCAATCCCTACATGCTGCTCAGCCCGTCTTCGTTGAGATACTAATCTAGCATTAAACAATTCATGACAGCTTTCAAACAGATAAGGAACTATAAACGAATTCTTAAATGCAGAACAAAATCCTCCAACCTGCATGTTTGCCTGTGGGCTTTCATCAAGTTGTTCCGGGTAGCTCCAGCCTCTCATAGTATATAAGTAGACCTGCTGTGTAATAGATTTACATTGCAAGTGGTTGTCTTCACGTCAGCAGCTTCATCCCTAGATGCCATTAACTAGCTTACCGTACAAGCGGTACAAGGATAGTAGCTCGCCTCTGTAAGTTTGTGACCAGTTGTAAAGGCTGTGGAGTTCATAGATCTGAGATATGGAGGGGGAAAATGATGTCAACATGGACAAATCGAATGAGATCCTCCTGCCTGGGTTCCAGTTCCATCCTACCGACGAAGAGCTGGTCAGTTTCTACCTCAAGAAGAAGATCCAGCAAAAGCCTATCTCTATTGAGCTCATCAGGCAGCTGGACATCTACAAGTTTGATCCATGGGATCTGCCAAGTAAGCAGCTCGAAACCTGCATCTCCTTGCTATACATCCTTTTTCTCAACGAATAGATTGCAATGCAATCTACTTTCAAGGTTTCAAAGTTTGTATCTTAAAGTCTAACTTCACTGTCTCTTCTGAACGACAGAGCTTGCGAGCACCGGCGAGACGGAGTGATACTTCTACTGCCCAAGGGACCGGAAGTACCGCAACAGCGCGAGGCCGAACCGAGTCACAGCAGCTGGGTTTTGGAAGGCCACGGGAACAGACAGGCCGATCTACTCCTCCGAGGGCACCAGGTGCATCGGACTGAAGAAGTCGCTCGTCTTCTACGAAGGCAGAGCGGCGAGAGGGATAAAAACCAACTGGATGATGCACGAGTTCAGGCTTCCTTCACTCGCTGATCCATCTGTTCCCAAGAGACCGGTCGACAAGAATATCATCCCGCTCAACGTATGCATTTCAGTCCATATTATATCTTAGTTATTATAGGGCTAAATATATTCCAATGCTATGTCGAATTCTAAAGGGCACTTTTTATTTCCGAAAACAGGACTCTTGGACCATATGCAGGATATTTAAGAAGACCAGTTCGACGGCTCAGCGGGCGCTGTCTCACACTTGGGGGCCTCCAATGCCTGCGGCAACTGGGAAAGATCTCTGCTCTGGGATGCAACCAGTGCAAGCTTCACATTTTGCTTCTGTGAGCTCCTCCCGCTCATTGCAAGTTGCAGGAGCACCAGCAAGTCAGTTCATCACCAGCAAATACGGCTTCCAGGGACAGCAGCAGCATTTTCACAAACCTAGCAACACACAGGATGGCTCTTCATGCAAGGTCATAAGCTTCAACTGCAGTCCACCTCTAGAAGTCCAGAAAGGTCCCAATCCCATCATCTTGCCATTCCAGACACAGCCATCGCAGAAGCCTGCGCACGCTACGCCACATCTCTTCGACCCACAGTTTGGGCAGCCTGAGCAGATCGCTGGGTTCATGATTGATTCTTCTGCAGATATGAACGCGGGCACGAGCTGCAGGAACCAAGAGTCATCCACGGTAAAGCCTGGCAATACCTTCAGCGTGAACAATGAGTCGGAGGCTCCGGGAAGACTCAACTTCCCATTCGATTTAGGAGCAGACTCTTCAGATGACTGGACGCTCAGCATACCTTGGGAATCCTTCCTTAGAGCATCTCCAAGAGCTTACCCATATTTGCTCTCAATACCCAAAAACTGCTTTTTTGGGTATTGGAAGCAAAAAACTTGCTCCAAGAGCATACCCATAAGTGGTCCCCAACCAAAAAAATTTGGGTCACTACCCATATTCTAGCCAAGAATTGGCATATATGGGTATTCCAAGCCAAATACCCATATGGATTGGCATAAGTGCCACATCAGCCAAAACACATGGCGGGAGGCAACTGCCATTTCCGGCCGCCGCGATCCTCGCCGTCGCCGCCGTCTACGCTCGCCGGCGAGCGTCCGCCGTGCTTCCCCGACCTCGTCGCGCCTCGCACGACAGCCTCCGTGGCCGCGTACGTCCCGCTCGGACGCAATCGAGCCGGACCGGGTGGCGCCATTCACGCAGCCGTCCACGCCGGCGAGCTCCGGCGCGCCGCCCCGAGGCTGTCCACCACCCCTGCCACCCCCGCCGCCCTCTTCCCGGACCGTCGGCTGCCCCTCTCGGTCGGAATCGAGCCGAAACGGCCGCACCCGTCACGGCGTGGCCGAGGAAATTACTCCGCCGCCGAGGCCCTATTCGCCGCCTCCGAGCTCGTCCGCCACCACCGTCGGGCCCCACGACGAACTGCCGGCATCTATTCGGTCGCGGACGTCCCGCTGCGCCCAATTTAGCCGAGGCCCGCCGGTGCCCCGACCTTGCCCACCGATTTGGTGCAGAGCACACGGGAGCAACAACACTCAATGACAGATTGGCCCTACATGTAAGTGTATGCAAATTGAAATATGGGTATCCAGTTTTGGGTAAGCTAGAAAAGCACAAAGTTTTTTGACTACCCATATCTTCTCTCTCCTCTACCCAAAACCAATTTAGGTAGCCAAAATTTGGGTATGCTCTTGGAGATGCTCTTAGCCCAACTGTGTCTTGTTAAAGTACAGTACATGTACGTATGATGTACTCCCTCCGTCCGCGAATAAGTGTACGTTTTCCTTTTTTGGAAGTCAAACATTTTCAAATTTGACCAAAATTTTACACAAAAATAGCAACATATGTGACATCAAATTACTATATTATTAAACTACATGTCAAGATCTATCTAACGATATTAATTTAGTGTCATAAATGTTGTTATATTTTTCTAAAAAGTTGGTCAAAGTTAATAAAGTTGGACTTAAAACATGTCTAAACGTACACTTATTTGAGGACGGAGGGAGTATCACTACCACAGAATGGGTTATAGGGAGGTTGGCACTCTGTGGCGCACCGTTAATTCGTGCGCCACAGAAATATGTTTCTGTGGCGCACCGTGCTTGGTGCGCCACAGAAAGTCACATTTCTGTGGCGCACCTGGCCACATGCGCCACAGAAATGTGACTTTCTGTGGCGCACCAGCCACGGTGCGCCACAGAAAGCCAGATTTCTGTGGCGCATGCCCACCCATGCGCCACAGAATTTTTGTGGGTCCCACGTACAATCATTGTGCTAGGGTCCATCTGGGGACATTCTGTGGCGCACCGTGGCTGGTGCGCCACAGAAAGCTGACTTTCTGTGGCGCACCAAGTTTGGTGCGCCACAGATTTTTTTTTTCCAAATCCCACCCCCCCCCCGTGGATCGCCTTTTTAGTTTTGCAGGAAGTAAAAGAAAATGATAAAAATTTCAATAAATAAAATCCTTTGACATGTAGTTAGGTTTGAGTGTCTAGTAGGTATAGAAATTTTGAAATATGAATTTTGACCTTTTTTGCAAAAACCCGTTAAAAATGTAAAACGGGCATAACTTTTGCATACGACGTCGAAAAAATGCGTATAATACCTTAAAAAAAACTAGAGAAAATTTCGGATTCGATCCTACCGGGTATACCCGGTCAGCAATTCACAGAATCCTCAAATTCCAAACCAAAAAAAAGTTATGGCCAACAGAAGAATTTTCCCAGCAAAATAAAAAAATCAAAAAAAGGGAAAACAATTCTGTGGCGCACCAATGCCAAGGATGCGCCACAGAATTATTGGGCGGGATTCGAAATTTTGAATCCCGCCCAATAATTCTGTGGTGCGCCAAAGAATTATTGGGCGGGATTCGAAATTTGAATCCCGCCCAATAATTCTGTGGCGCACCAATGCCAAGGATGCGCCACAGAATTTCAAACAGACGATTTTTTTCTACAAAATCAAAAAAATTCAAAAATTCAAAAAAAATAAAAAAAGAAAAAAATTCGAAAATTCCCAAAAAAATTATAACAAAGAAGATTGTTGAAAATTTTGGATTTTTTAAAGTTTTTTTTTAAAAAAAGTTTTTGAAAATTTTGGATTTTTTGAATTTTTTAAAGTTTTTTTTTTAAAATAAGTTTTTTGAATTTTCTGGATTTTTTAAAGTTCTTTTTTGAATTTTTTGGATTTTTTTTAAAAAATAAGTTTTTTGAAAATTTTGAATTTTTTAAAGTTTTTTTTAAAAAATTTAAGTTTTTCGAATTTTTTTTGATCTTTTGAAACTTTTGAAAGTTTAGAAGTTTTTGAAAAATCTAAAATTTAAAAACACACATTTATAACATATACACATACAAGACTTAAGAGGATTCATATGATATATATCAATAAGAACTTGAGTAGGAGAAGGGTAGGTGAAGTGGGTGGAACTTAGAAGTTAAGCGTGATAGGGTTGGAGCAATCTGAGGATGGGTGACCTAGCGGGTAGGTATTAGTTCAAATGTGCAAAAAATCTGAAAAAATTCAAATAATTAGGATTTTTCATATTATTTCATATTTTGATTTTTCTGAATTTTTTTGAAAACTTTTTATTTTTTTTTTGCATTTTTTGAATTTTTTCAGAATTCTGTGGCGCACCAGGCTTGGTGCGTCACAGAAATATTTTCTGTGGCGCACCTTGCTTGGTGCACCACAGAATTCTCACATTTCTGTGGCGCACCAAGCAAGGTGCGCCACAGAAAATATTTTTGTGGCGAGAATTCTGTGGCGCACCCAGCAAACCTGGGGGTGCGCCACAGAATTCCAATTTGGTGCGCCACTGATAGCCATTTCTGTGGTAGTGTATATAGATACATGTATTGTAGTTAGTTAGTAAAGTTCAGATTGACATCTATTCTCTAGCGATTCGGTCTTATCCCGAAGAGTGTTACCCCGACTGTAACTATCTATATAAAGCAAAGTAACATATCGGAGTTACTTTGCTTTATATGGGGAATATAGTGGAGCACTGGGAGTGGCCTAAAGCCAGCAAAATCATATTCCTCATTTTTTATGGGGAATATAGATATTTTTATAAATATTATGTAAGTATTAAAAATAAGTATTTCTTAATTTTTTTAGGATTAAGTATTTCTTTTGAGCAAAAAGTATTTTTCTAATGAAACATAAACGTTAATGTGTGTTCCGGCCTTCCGGGCCGCTCATCCCTACATAGGCCTAGCCCGTTAGACTACTCGTCCGCTCTCGGGCTGTGCTTTCCAAACCCGCCAACACAGCACTCCATGCTCTGACACTCGAAAGGAAATGCTCCCCGGGCTCGAGGGCTGGGCGGCGGCGTCCGCCACTGACACCCCCGCAGAGGCGGCGAGCATCTCGCCGGCGATAGACACGAGAGGAATCCTCAGGCGCGACACTTCGCCCACTCGGTGAACTGAATCCCCCACTGGAGAGACACTCCCAGCAACAGCCTGCAAATTCACCATTGGTAAGCCCGTAACCACCCAAATCGCCACACTGGTATGAAGACTGAAGCTTAATATGCGGATGGCTTGTCTTATTTCAGTCCTGGTAGGCCGGTACAATCGTACCCGTGTTCATGCATACATCGGTGGTCGGTCCATGCATCATTGGGCCATTAGGGATCGGGCAGTTTTGACCTGCCCAGTTTCGTCGCAGCTAAGGGTGATAAGGATGCTGCAAAATATACATACACAATGTAAGTTTGACTAGTGATCCGATCCTAGTTGTTTGATGTTAACTGGTTTCGTTGACCTCTCTACAAATTTCTTATTTACCCAAGTGGCGAACCAGTGACATTCGACTGTCTTTTTTATGTACATCTTCAGAAACCGCACATCTGCAGGTGTCATGGATAGGGCAGCGACACCTTGCAATAGTCAAATCGTAGTATCATAAACAAGTGCCGAGGCTGCCCAAGAACTTGGACTAAATGGAAGATTGGAACATGTCAAACAAGCAAGAAGCCATTGTGATAGCACCATTGTCCATAAACATATGCGTGACTGACAATTTTCTAGTCGTCACGCTATCCCCATCTAGTTGACCGAATGCTTCCGTTGAAAATTGGTGCACTATCAAAATGTCAATGTGCTGGCTTGCAAGAAACGCGTTATTTCCTCCGTGACTTGTGATGCATTGTATTGTGCAAAGTATAAAAACCAAATTGATTAGAGTGTACGGTGCTAACTTTCCACTTCGCATCATGATTTTCTGCGTGGTTCGACTCCTGAAGAGGTACATCATAAAGCAAACAGGTCAGTCGGTGGGTTCTAACTTCATCCTTGATTCCATCTGAATTATTTTTCTTTACCTGATTTCCTTGTTATGTTATTTTCTTTCATTCTGAAATTCATAATGAGCAACCAGAACTATCAGTTTCCCATATCATACTGTTGTTAAAATTTAAAAGTTTCCCAAGTATGCTGCTCATATTATGATAATCACAGGTTGAGGTTTTACAAAACTTTTCATATATCAGCTTCGTTTCTGAGGCAGTAGCATCCACTTAACAGTTGAAGTTGCAAGTTCAGTTTACATAAATGTCTTGTTAGTTTTTTTCCTCATACTTTTTCGCCTAACTGCAGGCACAAGGAGAATTCAAGGACCACAAAGGGTCACTGAAGAAGCTAGACCATATGCAGATGAAAACATATTTGGAAGTGACTCACTGGAAGGAAAATTTCTGAGCTCACCTTTAGTTGAGTTCAGCACCGTTCTTTTAGCTACAATTTCAACGACAAGCTTGGGGCTGGTGGATTTGGTCCAGTTTACAAGGTGGGGTCGTTCAAACATTTTAACCTGTTATAGGAAAATTACTAATCACTGAATTCGATCTTGGTGATGTATTTGGATTACACTGACGAACTAATTGATTATACTTACAGGGAAGACTACAGATGGCCAAGAGATTGCTATCAAGAGGCTGTCCAACAGCTCTAGTCAGGGACTGGAAGAGTTTAAG